>JANAVB010029406.1:0-45037 GCA_029216955.1 Iris pallida | reverse complement strand
ATGTTGACTCTTGATTGTGCTAGCAACTGGTTTAACCTTAGTGGACATGTATAGGGGGCTAACCATGCTTTAGAATGGTTGTTTTCATTTTTAGAAATTATTTTATGCATTAGATTATTTTAAGACTTTATTTATTTATTTAGCCTTTTTGCATGTAGGCCTTTAAGCCTTTTACTTGGGCCCATTTCTAATTGAGTAGGACATGGCCCAAATGAAACCCTAACCCCTAGACACCCCCTTGGCCGCCCAACACAGCAGCACCCCCTCCTCTTTTCATTATTTGTGAAAATTGTGAGCCCCACCAAGAAACCCTAAAAGATCCATCTCTCCAAAACACCTATTTTCTTCATCCGGAGTCCGTTTCTTCCCAAACGAACTCCGTTGCGCTCGTCGAGGAGAGGAGGATCTGCTGGAGCATTTCTGGAGTAGAGATGGAGGGTTTTGCTGGAGGGAAATTGCTCGATACGACAACGAGGATCCCCAATCATTGAGTTTTGACACTCAATAGGTAAATCCTAATCTACCATTACAAATCTGGTTTTTTTTTTTTTTTTTGCATCCATATGTAGGTCCTAAAAATCAAGTTGCACCCATTAAAAAGCAAAGAAAATCAAGTTGTGCATCCTTCAAGTGAACTGCGCAGGAAACAGATTGCGCAACAATTCAAGTGCGCAAGCTGAACTACGCACGCATCCAAGCGCAAGCTGACGTGGCCGCGTCGTCATTATCTGACAGAAAATTAGATCTTCTGACAGCGACAGCTCGAAGAATGAAGAAACTGTTCTTTCTCGTGCAGCACAGCGCTCGAGGACAGCTGTACATGCAGCGCAAGCTACCAGCCCAATCGAAGCGCAGTCTGCCATGTTTCTGCAGCGCAATTCAAATCAGCGCAGTCTGAAGCCAGCGCAGTTATGTGGCCACTCCATCAAGACAACTGACAATTTATATGTGGCTTACATGCCATCAATTGCTCACCACGTGGCAACCGTCTGTACACGACCAAGCGCATTTCAATCAAGCAATGCCATGCGTCTCATACAGTTGGTCCACGATCGAGTAACTGCCAGCGCAGTTCTGCTTGCGCAGTCCAATGTCTGCGCAATCCATCCTGCGTAATTCAGAATATCTAAAAGTTAGTTATTTCCAGAACTCTATAAATAGAGTTTCAAGTCTTTATTATAAGGCCCAGATCAGATCAGAGATCATTCAAGTCATCACCAGAGATCAGGAGTTCTTGCGAAGTGCTGCTGCATTCTTCAGAGGCTACCGTCTTCAAAGTTCACATCGTCCAAGGATAAAGCGATCGTCTTCAGATCGGATTCCTATAGTTGTACTTTTCCAAAATTCTTGTAATTTCTTACAACGTTTGTGAAATAAAGATCAACTTTTGTTTTGCAAACAAAATGGCGACTCTGCTGGGGACGACTTCTCCTCCGACGAGGAAGTGACAACTCAATGTGACGTTGCGTCTATCGAAAGACACAGAAGCGCTGGTTGTAAAGGTCGGCCAGACGGCCTACGAGGCGATGATCAACTCCAGGACCACCCCTCGCACTGCAACAACTTCTGCCACGAGCAAGTTCACCCAGTGTGGGTCCCCAAGACTGTTGTGCAGTCTACTGCCTCTGCTGCTAAGACTGCTGTGCAGTCTGCTGTCTCTGCTTCCAAGACTATTGCGCAGTCTGCTGCTACTGCCCATGCAGTATGCTGCTCCCCTTGCCAGTGCACAAACTACTTCCTATGCTGCTCTGTCAAAGTGCAAGACTCCTCTTCCCTGGCAGTTGGCTGCAACTCTTCCTGCGCAGTCCACCACTCCAGCAACCAGAGTGCAACTCAAGCACTCTGAAGTCAAGACTCCTACTGTGCAATCTGCTGTGACTGTGGCTAGAAGACCATCTGTCAGAGTTCTCATGCGCAACCAGCCAATGCGCCTACTGCTACTTCAATCCATGCGCAAACTGTGCCAGTGCAGTCTAAGAGGGACAGCCCTTTGGCTAATCTCCCTTCTTCTCACAGCAAGGGGAAAAACTCTGCTCCTCTTTCCAAGCATCATGTTGCTCCAGCGCAATCCACTGGAGGTAGTCTGTTGACTATTCCTCCTCCCCAGAACAAAGGAAAAGGCCCATTGGTCTTTTCTCAAACTTCTCGTCCCACGACTTGGAAGACAACAGAGGGAAACGCTCTTTAGCTAACCCTTCTTCACAAAATAAAGGAAAAGGCCCTTTGGTATTTTCTCAGTCTTCCTTGGTTTTTACCGTAGAAGATCAATCTGAACGTGCCTCGCACACAAGTCAGTACAAGAACGCTCTCAAACAAGAGTTCTTCTTCCTTCCTTGCCAAAGGGAAGTGTACTGATCAAAGAGGTATTCTGCCTACTCCGGTAGCAGAATTCGATCTTCCAACTCTCAGGATATCCCGCTCAAAATAAGAAAATTGCTAGTGTCCCAGACAGAAACCCCTGGGGGTGAATTTGCTGATCTAAGAACTTATCTCAATAGGCCAACTTCGGCGAAACGCAAACAGCCAATGCGAAGACCAACCAGCATCATAGGCAAACTTCCAGGATCAAAAATCCTGCACTATGCTAATGAAATGAGTACTTCCCTGTACACTCAAGGGACAAAACATTTAAAAAACCAAACCATGTTCCGAATGTTGTCAAAGAACATATCCCTCAGACTTCTTCTCGTCCCGTCATCGTTCTGATCTCCGAGAACAACTTAAACAAAAATGGGACAATATCTCAACACCTCCAGTGCAACCACTTGGACACCATTGTAATCACAAGGTTGTCATCAAGTGTTGTTGTCAGACAACAAAACGATTTGTCTTCGATCGTCTAAACTTTACAAACTCTGAACCAATGTCAGAGGATGAAGACGAAGTGTTGTACGCTTCCGTTAACATGACCTCTCGAGACACTGGGGGTAGGAAGTGTTCCAAGCATGGCAAGCCTCGCAAGCCCAGCCAACGGTATTTAGATCTACTCTAAGAATCTTCTGAAGGAGTATTTCGACATACCAGATCCCAAAGCCAAGATACAATTGGTCAAAGGAATCTCAAGATCCTTCCGGTCATCTCCCTCTTTCTCACTCAGGAGATGATTCTTTCTCCGACTATGATGCATACAGCGAAAGTTCCGAACAGACAGTTTCCTCCACTGTACCTAGGAAGTGACAGCTTATGTTGTCACTGAAGACCCAGATGCTTCCAGTTCAGCTAGTCAAGAACAACCAATAGCTGCTAGAAGACAAGTTGAAGACCATGGCTGAAATGGTTGTAAGTATGCATTCTATCATCGTGGCCCAACATACAGTACCACCGACTATACCTGCTGCAAATCTTGAGATCATAGCATCGTCGGTACCTGTCAATGCAGGGCTGGGGGTAGCATCTCCTCAAGTACCTCCTGTACAGATTCAACCTACACCCAGTCAGTCAGGTGCTGGGGGTAGTGCTTACCACTGTTCATCCCCCTAACACTCTGATTCAGCCTGCTCCTTCTACATCATTGAAGGATGCTAATGAAGCTGTCAAACTCCTGCACTCAATTCGAGGCCTTCAAAGAGAAGGACAATTTGCAGAGGTTGGGGATCAAATAACCCTACCCAGTTGAATGGATGGAAGTCCCATTCCCTCCAAAGTACAAGATTCCAACAATCTCTCTGTTTGATGGCAGCACTTCTCCTAGTCAGTTTATTAACCACTTTGAGGTAATGACTGTCCAACTTAGCCAAATGACGCTCTTCTTACCAGGGTGTTCGTCGGCTGTTTAGCCGGTGTAGCATACGATTGGTACAGAAGTTTGCCCGATGGCTGTATCACCTCTTTTTCAGGTCTAAAACAAATCTTCTTGGAACGATTCTATGAGGGGATCAATGACATGACCATGTCAGCCCTTAATAAAATCAAACAAAGGCATAATGAAACCTCTGAGAGTTTCATTAAAAGGTTCCGCCGAGAAGCTTTAAAAATGCCTCCTGGAACTCGGCCGCTGTGACTATTGATACCTGCAAGGCAAATCTTTTGCCTATCATCAGCATGTGGACGGGGTCAACTCAGTTCCAAGACTGGCCATCCTTCATTGTCAATGCTAAAGCATGAAGTTAGTGCTGACAAATTCAAGCAGCTAGGGGTATGTCTAACCCCGACCGGGATGAACATCAGACATCGAGTGGTGGTAATCGCCAGAACAACCGCAAGAGAAAAGAGACTTTGGATATCAACTTGAAGAACAAAGAATCTCTGGCGGTCAACGTAGCTCCACCTACGTCTACTTCTACTCCTTCAGTACCTCCACCAAGGGAACCTCGTCCAAAGTAGAGTACTCATTTGACGAGAATGATACCGTGAGCATCTTTGATTGCTTGATCAAAAGCAATAAGCTCCAACTCCCAGACCCAAGAAGCCTGATAGGTCGGTAAGACTGATCATCCTAAGTACTGTGTCTATCACAGGTTTTGGGTATCCCACTCGAGCATGTTATGTGCTCAAAGACAAGATTCAAGAGCTAGTCAACGCTGGTGTTGTCACTCTGCAGCAAGACGAGAAAACGGTTATCGCAAACATGGTCTCAGTTCAGTTCGGACTTCCCTCCGCAGATGGTACAGCACAGTGTCATCCCTATCCCTAAAGCTACTTTTGAGATCGAGAATCTCCTCCTCCACGAAGTGAAGGTCTTGTCCCCTTGTCTCTTGACAATGGCGAGATTATGTGGATTCGCCCTGATCTTGCTTTAGAGTTTGAAGTTCCCTCTTCCTCCAAGAAGAAAGAACGCTCTAAGGGCAAAACAAAAATCTGTAATATGGTGTCTTTTGACCCCATAGTTGACGAGGAAATCCTGCTGGGCACCAGATCAGGCAAAGCCTATCTACGGGAACTTCCCGAGACTCAAGAAAATCCTACTTTTTCTTCTGAGTCTGCTCCAGTGCAACCTGCTTCTACTGAGGACATTCCTGCTACATCCTCACGGTTGTAGAACCTACTCCTCCCAAACCGACAGCAGCCGACAAAGGCAAACAATAAGTCCGCTTCGACAAACCTCTGAAGAAGTCATCTCCTTCTGGACTTGAAAAGCCATATAACTTTGATATTTTGGCTCAACTAGCCAATACACCGGCCAGGCTGTCAATCTTCGAGCTTTTGCGTCTCTCCAAAGAGACTCGAGAAACTCTGAGTGAAGCTCTAATGCAGGCAAAAACCTGTCTAACCCTTCTAAAGAAGCCAATGACAGAGCCTGTCTCTTGTCTCCATTGTCATAGTGTTTGGAGTTAATTCCAAACATTACCTTCACACAGGATGACATGCTGATGGAAGACAATAGGCATGACCGTCCTCTATACTATACAGGATATGTCGACTCGATGAAAGTCGATTGTATTCTGATAGATCCAGGGTCTGCCCTCAGCATCATGCCGAAGACAATGTTAGATGCACTGAAGATCCCAGTGCATAGTCTTTCTAGCACAATCACCACCATCCTTGGGTTCAATCAAGAGAAAGTGAGCCTCTGGGCAAGATTCGCCTAAAACTCCAAATAGGCAATTTCCGCACAAAGGTGACCTTCTACATCATAAACAACCATGGTTGTTCTTACAATGCTTTGTTGGGAGACCATTCCTGCATGAACATAACATTATTCCTTCGACTCTCCATCAATGTTTCAAATATGTCGATGACAATGGAGAGGTTCAAAAGGAGGTTGCGGATCTCTATCCTTTCAAAGGTGTCGAAGTATACTGCAACGATGCTCGTATGTACAAGGATGAGTTCATGAAAGTAGTACTGTCTCTGGACTCTGAAGAAGAACAAGAAGCAATGCCTAATGACACTCTCATCATACCTGTCAGAGGGCGTGTTTCTCGTCCTCAATCCTCCAAACCACTAGCTATTCACTTGCCAGTCCAGAAGCAACCACTGATGGTGGTCAAGATCAAAGGAGCTCACCTCTTCTGAGCCACTTGTTATCGACTTACGTCGTAACAAGGAAAAAAGGTAGCTTACCTCTTTTTAGCCACTTGTTATTGATTTATCTCATAACAAGGATAAAAGGGAGCTCACCTCTTCTGAGCCGCTTGTTATCGACCTCCGACGTAATAAGTCCAATCCTCCTCCACGTTCTTCTTCCCCCTCTTGCAATCAATCTGACCAAGCCTGCTAAGGCTAAAGGTCCTATTATAATATAGATGTACAAATCAATAAAAAGCATCTCCTTTCCGGTATACTGATGTCATTTATCATGCTAAGTGCTATTTTGATATGTTAGATAGCTTTCAGTCATTTACAATGGGAGTTGTACAGTCTCTTCAAACAGAAGTCTTACTCGAATACCCAGATTATTCATACTTTGTTGTCCCTTCTCGAAAGAGAGGCGAGAGTCCGATACTTTTTAGTAAAGGACCAGAACAAAAATTCAGCTATACGGATGATAGCAAAAGTAACGATACGGGGCATCTTCAACTTCGTCGTTACAGTCAACAATCAAAAGACATCATCCGAAAGATGGGTTATGACTTCAAGGATGGCCTCAACTACGGTAAGGGTAGAAGAACTCCTATCGTACGGTTGTTCCGAAAGGAAAATCAGAGATGTACTATAGCAGACCAAAAGAGCTCTCGGATATACTTCACCTCCGGTATTATCCCAGCAGTCTCCGAGTCCGATAGTGAGGAGCGCTCTAATTCTTCTGATTCCAGATCATGGGATTCTGACACTAGCATCAGTCAAGTTCATCGATTGATCGTATCTTCTAACATGGTCTCCGTTGAACTTCCAGAAGGCTATGACGAAGATATTAAGAAAATCCCGAAACAGATCCTTGGGCTCAACGAATGGATACCCAATGGGAACTCTGATTCGAACAAAGGGAACCTCCTACCGAAGATCAATTGGTTCAAATTGATGTAGGAGAGAGCGGGTCACCTCGTCCAATATTCATCAGCAAGAACCTTCCAGAAGCAGATAAGCAAGGATTAATTCTTCTTATTCAAGAATACATTGATGTCTTTGCCTGGAGCTATGAAACATGCCAGGTCTAGATCCCAAAGTTGCTACTCACAAATTGAATATCCTACCTAATACAAAACGGTCAAACAGCAATAACGGCGCTTCAAGCCAGAAATGATGGACGCAATCGACGATGAAGTCAAGAAGCTCATCGCTTGTGGCTTTATCCGAGAAGAACAACATCCAGATTGGTAGCCAATGTCGTCCCAGTCTTGAAGAAAACCAGAAAAGTTTGAGTTTGTATCGACTTTTGGGATCTTAATGAAGCATGTCCAAAAGATGAATTTCTCTCCCTATCACGGATGTCATGATTGACAACACCTTTGGGTTCGAAAGAATATCTTTCATGGATGGATTCTCCGGATACAATCAGATTCGGATGAATCCTGAAGATGAAAAACATACTTCTTTCCGCACTCCTCGCGGAGTCTACTGCTATACCGTAATGCCATTTGGTCTCAAGAATGCTGGTACAACTTACCAACGAGCCATGAGTACCATCTTTTGAGATCATCTGTGCAAGACTGTCGAATGCTACGTCGATGATATTGCTGTTAAAAGTCGTCTAAAGGAAGATTACATCCAAGACTTGAGAACTATCTTCAATCTAATGTGCCAACATCAACTCAAAATGAATCCCACCAAGTCATTCTTGGGTGTCTATAGTGGCAAATTTCTCGGCTTCGTCATTACCTCTAAGGGTATACACGTGGATCCCGAGAAGATCAAATCCATTCAAGAGATGCGTCCTCCACGCAACCTAAAAGAGCTACGAGGATTCCAAGGTCGACTTGCGTACATCAGGATTCATTAATCTGTCTGGACGCTGCAGACCATTTACTCAATTAATGAATGGTGTATCTTTCATTTGGACCGAAGAATGTCAACGAGCATTTGACGACATAAAGCAGTATCTCATGAACCCGCCAGTCTTGGTGCCACCGATCTCAGGCATACCATTCTTAATGTATGTCCGTGTTATGGATCATTCATTGGATGCTTTACTTGCCCAAAAACAAGAAGGCCATGAACAAGCCATCTACTACCTCAGTCGTACTATGATTGGTGCCGAACACCGTTATAGTCCGGTCGAAAAAGAATGCCTAGCTCTTATGTTTGCTGTTCAAAAGACGAGGCATTACATCATTGGCCAAACTATTCATGTCATATCCCGAGTTAATTCTCTTCGGGTACTGATGAAGAAGCCTAGCACACTCAATTCTCGGCTGGCTACATGGGCCATTCTGCTAGCCCAATATGACATGGTATATGTTCCTCAAAAGAATGTCAAAGGTCAAGCACTGGCGGATTTCTTAGCAGCTCATTCTATTCCAGAGACATCCAAACTCTATGATGAAATTCCAGACGAGACATTGGAATCAAATATGATCTCCGAAGAATTTCCTACTTGGCGTCTATTCTTTGACGGTGCATCCAGGATTGGACCCAATGGTGCCATTGTTGCAGGAGTTGGAGTTGTCCTTGTTTCTCCGACGGGTCAGCTATTCAAAGAGCCTACTCCTTAGATGAACCTTACTCCAACAACGTAGCAGAATACAATGCTCTACCCATTGGTCTTCAGTTAGCTAAACAACTGGACGTCAATATCTTGAAGTTTATGGTGATTCCAAGCTGGTTGTTAACCAGGTTAGAGGAACCTATGAAGTTCGCCATCAAGATCTAGTGCCTTACTATGAAGCGGCAATCAACATGGCTACATCATTCAAAGCCTCCTTCATCGAATATGTCCATCGAGCTTGCAATATTGAAGCCGATACTTTAGCTAATCTTGCAGCAGTCTTAGCCATCCCTATCAAAAGACAGCAGGTGGTAGTTGTCTCTAATCGAGAATTGTTCTGCATCGAAAACAATCGTAATATTGAGTTCAGTAATCTTACTGAAACCAATATTATCAATGAAGATTGGAGAACTCCTTTCATCGACTTCGTAGTTCATGACATACTTCCTGAAGATCCCAAGGAAGCTACGAGTATTCGTCGGCGGTCTCTGCGATTCTACTATAATCAGACCACCAAAACTCTTTACCGGCGAACTTATGATGGCTTACTCTTGCACTGTCTTGCTGGTGATGAAGCGAAGCAAGTATTGCATGAAGCTCACGACGGTGTCTGCGGAGCACATCAACCTGGTCCTAAGCTACAAGATCGTATCCGACGCATGGGTTACTACTGGCCCTCTATGGTATCTGATGCCATCAAATATGCAAGAAAATGTCGAGCTTGTCAATCCACGCAGATTTCATTCATCAACCGTCGGAATTCCTTCATCCGACTGCTGCTTCCTGGCCTTTTGAAGCCTGGGGCATGGATATTATAGGTCCCAACAATCCTCCTTCTTCTAGAGGACATCGGTTCATACTGGCAATAACCGACTACTTCTCCAAATGGGCTGAAGCTATACCATTGGCTAAAGTTAAGACCAGCAGTGTCATCAACTTCGTCAAATATCATGTCATCTATAGATTTGGTGTACCTCGAAGGATCATTCATGACAATGGACCTCAGTTCATCAGCCAAAAGTTTACAAGGTTCTGTGACGATCATTGGATTGATAATGTCGCTTCTACAGCTTACAATCCTGCTGCTAATGGCCTGGCTGAAGCTTTCAACAAGACTATCATCAAACTCCTCAAGAAGTTTGTGTCTACTAACAAACGAAACTGGAGTGAAAAGCTTGGAGAATGTCTTTGGGCCTATCGTACTACGGTATGTAACCCTACAAGCTGTACACCCTTTCTTTGGTGTACGGATGTGAAGTAGTTCTACCCTTGGAACTTCAAATTTCGTCTTTAAGGATTGCTATCGCTAATGAGCTCACTACAGAGAACAACGACCTTCTTCGACTCCAAGAATTAGAAGCGCTTGACGAGAAACGGCTATTGGCTTAACAACATATTGAGTTATACCAAGCCCGCATCTCGAAGACTTTCAATCGCAAAGTCAAAGTCAGAGCCTTTCAGAAAGGAGAGCTCGTTCTAACCGTCAGACGTCCTATGCCTATGACTCACATGAGCAAGGGCAAGTTCGATGCAAAGTAGGAAGGGCCTTACGTTGTGAGCAAAGTTTTCTTAAATGGAGCCTATCAACTCACAGAACTGGATGGTCGAGTTGCAATGATGCCCATCAATGGCAAGTTCCTCAAAAAGTATTATGTATAAATGTAAAAGACATTGCTTGTAATCATCAGACAAGTTCATAAATAAAATTTTATTTTATTTTATCATGAATGATAGTACATAATATCAAGGAAAGTCACTATCATCCTTCTCAAAATTGGGACGAGGACCACTGCCGTCTTTCCCAAAAACATGATCAGCAAAAGAGCCGAAAACATCCTTGCTTGAACCCACCAGGAACTTGCAAGCAGCCATCCTCATGGCCTCTTCTTCTTCAGTCTTTCCTGGTTCAAGAAGGAAGTCCAAGATGTCCCTTGGCGGTTTGGGTGCAGATGAACCTTCGCCTGCCTCTGTCTGCTTTGGCTGGGCCGACCCGACTGGACGTTCTTCAGTAACCGCTTCAACCTTTGGGGCAATCTCAGCCTTTTTGGATGCATCACCAGACGACATATTTATGTTAAAAAGTGAAAGTGATCATGTCATCTGATTTTTGTTCTATTATAGACAGAGATTCGTAAGACAATAAAGCGACACATTCATCTGATGGTTCGTCCGTTCACCCATTCATCTGACGGTTCGTCCGTTCATCCATTCATCCGACGGTTCGCCCGTTCATTACATTCATCTGACGGTTCGCCCGTTCATTACATTCATCTGACGGTTCGTCCATTTATTACATTCATCCGACGGTTCGTCCGTTCATCATATTCATCCGACGGTTCGCTCGTTCATCACAATCATCTGACGGTTCATCCATTTATTTCATTTATTTGACGGTCAATCCGTTCATCCTGACGATTTATTTTGTTCACACATTTTGACGATTCATCCATTTCGTTCATATCATCAACTTGTCATGTATTTGTTATCCTTGATTAAGTTGTTTACTGAAATAATGATATTCAACAAATTATATTCTGCTATATCCACATTACCTCTGAGCAGATATAATGAATATAATTATTTTCTAAAATCAAGAAATATATTATATCTTGCACCTCTGAATATATTTTCTATCGCTATTATTTATATCTGAATAAGATATGCAATAAATAATAGAGCCACAAAGAAAATGTCTTTTTATTGATCAAAATTAAAAGACATTACAAAATTATATGTCACAAAATTGAAGATAAAAAAAGTCTTTCTCATTCCGCTGGCGGGGTCATCAAGCTAGTCATCTGCTGCTTTAAAGTTTGTAGTCTCTCCTCACGAGAATCCATCACTCGCCTCCTAGCTTCCTCCATTCCAGACTTATCGTCGAAAGACGGCATGGTTACTAGTCTGCGAGAGATTTCAGCTTGATGAGTTGTGACATACTCATCTCTTTCCTGGGTCAGAGCGTCCAGTTGTTGAACTGCAGCCTGATGTTGTGTGACCTCACCTTCCAGAGCAAGCTGAACAAGTCTCAACTCTTCTTGAAGACGGGCAGATTCTGCTTGCAGCTCAACAACTTTCCTCTCCTTCTACTCAACAACAGATGCTATTGTTTCCACTTGGGAATTATACTCAGCAAACTTAGTAGAGAAAGTGTCCAAGAGAACTTGGAGATCAACTTTCGCAACTGCAGCCTCTTGAGACATCTTTTCAAATTCAGCCTGTACCAAGGGCTCCATCTCTCCCCTATTAAGCTCTTTATAGATTCTAACCGATGCCTCCAGCTCATCTAATATATGTTCAAGAAAAACAGCTTGAGCTTCGTCACCTTGACTGCGGATGGCATTGATCAGATAAGAGGTTGGACCTCTAACTGTAGAGAAACTAGAATCTTCTTTCTCTATCACCCTATCTACTAAGGGTCCCAACGAATTAAAAAAAGGTTGGTGAAGGAGCTAATGATAAATCGGTTAGTAGCCAGAGCACCAGGTGTAGCAGCTACTCCCATAGACGTCGAAGCAGCAGCAGGTAACAGATAGACGTTCAGCTTCTTGCACTTGAGTGGAGGGCTCTTTAGACAAGGGAGCCATGGTAGAGCTGGCTGCCCCTCCCAGATGTTCTTCTGTAAAATCAAATAAACTTTATCATTTTGTTGTCATTTGCAACTAATCAAAAAGGATCAAAAGTAAAGGCAATCTTACCATGGCTTGGCCCAGTGACAAGTCTGTCATCTGTTGGCACAGGTTCCAACCTAGCAGAAGTAGCCTCAGACATTACTGCCTGGCTACTACCTGCCTCAAAGCCGCCCAAAAAATGTCGGCTACCACTAGCTATCGCCGTTATTGGCACTATATCAGTGTATGTGGGAGGAACTGGGGAAGATTCAAGTTCTGCATGGATAAAAATATAGATGTCAGCTATTTAATCTATGAAAGAAGGTTGATAATATCGTTTAATACCTTTGGGATCAGCAGTAGTAGTTTCCTCAGGTGCTACTTCTTCACCCGTATTCTTTTCTGGAGACACATGCACCTCAATATCCTCTTCAGGATTCAGCGTGTCATCAACAGCTTCTGAGGATACATGGACATTAGCATCCTCTTCTGGATTTAAAGTATCATCAACAGCTTCTGTGATGTATCTTCATTACTCATACTGTCTTCTGGTGCTTCTTCGCTGTCAGTTGCGGCAGCCGGATCAACATTATCATGCAGGCCAAAGTCACAGTCGTTCAGAGCATCGATCATTAATCGATCCTCTTCATCACGAAGTGTTCTTGGTGTAGCCGGAAGCTAGGTAGTCTCTACTGCAAGTGTAGGAGATCGTACCACTTCATCCTCTTTTTCTACGGCTTCCTCCATGGTCTCTACAGCCTCATCCCTCCTCTCTGGACTGAAAGTTTCAGGTTCAGGGGCGGGTGTAGGAGACGACATTATAACTCCGGCGATAGCACTTGCCACGACCGATGACAGGATTTGTCTCGGAGGAGTGACTACCTTCTTTCTTCTGAAGACCATTTTCTTTCTATGTAGAGGTCTCACCGGACTCTCTACATCTATGATATTTTCTTGTCTTTGAACAGAAGTTGGGGTGGTCGCTTCTTCTCTCTGAATTGACTCGGCTAGCTACCGAGATTACGACCGAGTGGTGACCTTGTCTGAAGGTTCCAAGACAAGCTTCATCTTCGCAACTGGAGAAGAAGGTTCATCTATCCTCCTCTTCCTCTCCTTGGCTGGAGATTTGACAACCTTCAAAGAGATCCGCAATGGTTCGTTGACTTCTTTCGGGAAGTTGGCTTCCCTTGAAGCTTCCAACGGTGCATCGACCGGTTCACGCTCTTCATCGTTGCCAGGAGCTAACACAACAGTTGCTCCCTTCTTTAATCTGGCCGCTGTCGCGAAGCTGTCGGCGAGACTAAAGTTCTCGACAAAGGTATTCACCAATGTGTAGAAGATTGAATATGTGTACAGCATCCGCGGGCCATGGTCGCCCTTCGTCGGCATCGAGAACATTGTTCTTGTGTCTCGAGCATTATAATAAGCCCAAGCCCGGGCGCCATCGATTAAATAACCTTTTCCTTGCAGGTATATTATGGCGTTACCCACGTGGAATTGGTCATAGCCGAATTGGCGTGCAAAACGGCTGGAAAGATAGGGTTCCAAGTAACATTCATCTTCAAATCTGTAGACCAGGTGTGACGGTCGGATCGTCTTCAGCCAATCAAATACTGCACGACCCAAAGGCTGCCTCCCAAGATCAACCAGATTTGTAGACATATGTTCATAGCCAGTTGAAGGGGGAACACAGTAGAAATTCTACCCCCCTTCCCGAGATTCAGAGCATGTATCTCCGCAAGAAGCTTTCGCTGAACGCCCCCATATCAGGGTTCATCAATGAAGGATAGTGCAGAAGCAACCATTCGAACAAATAAGAGTAGAAAAGCTCCAGCCGAGGGAAGTTCCCTTTCTCGCCTTTTCCCTTGAGCATTGAATCAACAAAAAGGTGGAAACCAGCATTCACTCTGCAGGTCATCGCCGATAGCAGGTCCATCCGGTAGCCAAAGACTAAACGGACGGCAGCAAAGAGCACGCCGCGATGGAAGCGATCGACGATGCTAGCTCCAGGGATGACGAATTGTCGAAGCCAGTAGGTGAGAAAACCCGCCAGCTGGGCTTCCTTTGACATGGGCCTATAGCCCATTCTCATGAAACTTTCAATAATATCTCCTGTCTTGAAAGGAGGATATTTAAGTTCATCATCAACCTTGATGTCCATCTCCTTGTTCTCCTCCATCAATCCTATCACCTCACTATGGCTGAGTGGTCTGAAGAAGTCAGGGTTGCACTTATCGTGCTCCTTAGTCTTCTTCTCCATGATGTGGTTGAGGAAGAGATAGGGCAACCACTTTATCGAGTAGCAAGTGCCAGAGGAACCACTATTGTAATACAAGGAGCAGATCTTATAGTGGCACAGCAGTTTTTCAAAAACGGCCACCATATCAGCATTCTCCCGACAAAGTCGGTCTAACTCGTCATTGGTTGGAGCAAATTCTTTATAAGAGAATTCCCCCATTGGCAAGCTCGAGATATACTTTATCTTATGAAGAGCCAGTCCAATCTCTCCATAGGGCATCATGAAAGTCCATGTCCTAAAGTTGTACCTCTCCGCCAATGCGAGAAACAGATGAGGATTGGGGTAGAATCCGTATACGGTAGAGTATACCGCCTGGTATAGCTCAATCTCCTTGAGCTTCTCTTCGAACTGAGCCAATATCCAATTGGCTATACAGTTCCATCTTTTGTTATATGGATTCACCAGACCTGTCAATCGGATGTCCTGATCCGGATATCTTCCCTCAACCTTCGCAAATTCATTCGTAAAGATCGGTGTTCTAACTGGCAGCAGCAGGAAGGAGTTCTCCGGTGGAATGCAGCCGGGTGTCAATCCTCTGAGCAAGGAGCTGTAACGCTCAGAGGAGCTATAGAACATATCCTTGTTGTTCGGCCCCTTCTTCACACAAATGTTCCCCGTTCTGGCTTGCTGGAGAGGAGTTATATCCCAGTCCATCCTCCTGGGATAACTCGCATGAGCATAGCGAGATAGGGGGAGGCACCTAGAAATGTTCGGTAACAGTATCCTTTTCTCGTCTCTCTGAAAGAGTCTCTGTTCAACTCGAGCTCTCGGTTGAGAAATCTTATCAAGAGCCTCACCAAACAGAAACAGAGGCTTCTTATGAGTAATGGCATCAGCTGTTTGCAGAGGCTGCCCGTTCATCAGGCTCAGCAATATTTCATTGTCCTGAGCTGTTAAGATGGCCTGTCGAGAAGATGGCAGGGCATACTGAAGAAATATCACATGGAACAGATGCTCCTTAAATTCAGGTTCAGCCAGAGTCCCTGTAAAGATCTCATATTCTAGGTCTTCCCTGAGGTTGACTGCATCAAACAAAGAGACAGAATTTAGTACATGTAAAATCAAAGATTCTGTTCAAAAGATTAGCAAATTGCGCAAGCATCAGATTACGCTATGTGTATGGCATCAGATTGGGCTAATGCAGTCTACATGCGCAAAATATCCAATTGCGCCAATACATCTACTTGCGCAAGTCATCAGATTGCGCTGAGCAACTTGCGCAAAGCATCAGTTTGCGCTGGACAGACTTGCGCAAATTGGTAGATTGCGTTGAACATTTGCCAGCGCTTTCCACCGATTGCGCAAAAAAATAGTTTTCATAAAAATGAAAACTATTGTGTGTATGCAACCAAAACCCTAAATAGGGCGGCACAATTCAACCGAATCTCTAAAAAGAGAAAGGTTTGAAGGTTCGACAATGTCAAAGAACCCTAAAAAGGGTTTTTTGATCGAGTCCATCGACTACCTTGCAGCGCAGGGTGACCGACTTCATGACAAGAAATTTGGGGCGCAGCCCGAGTCGAAGACTCAGCGGGGGCTTTGCCCTTCTCGGCGGCTGAACGTTTGGGGCCATTGATGTCGACGGGGAAGAAGGAGAAGAGTCGAAGATGGCACAGGAGCTTTTTCTCTCTCGAATAAATGTTAACAAGTAAAGAATAACAGAAAGAAGAATGAGAACTATTTATAGTTTTTCAAAAGTAACAGTCAACTCAGATTGCGCCAAGAAATTAGGAGCTGATTCCTCCAAACGCGCAGTCAAGGCATCACTTGCGCAACTTGATTTTAAAGTCGAAATTCAAAGTATTTCGAAACTTTGAATATTTTCAAATTTTGAAAACTTTGAAGGGGGTCTTGTAGGTCCTAAAAATCAAGTTGTACATCCTTCAAGTGAACTGCGCAGGAAACAGATTGCACAACAATTCAAGTGCGCAAGCTGAACTGCGCACACATCCAAGCACACAAGCTGACGTGGCCGCGTCATCATTATCTGACAGAAAATCAGATCTTCTGACAGCTGACAGCTCGAAGAACGAGGAAACTGTTCCTTTCTCGTACAGTACAGCGCTCGAGGACAGCTGTACATGCAGCGCAAGCTACTAGCCCAGTCGAAGCGCAGTCTGCCATGTTTTCTGTAGCGTAATTCAACATCAGTGCAGTCTGAAGCAATCGTAGTTCATGTGGCGCACTCCATCAAGACAACTGATAATTTATACGTGGCTTACATACCATCAATTGCTCACCATGTGGCAACCGTCTGTACACGACCAAGCGTATTTCAATCAAACAATGCCACGCATCTCATACAGTTGGTCCACGATCGAGTAACTGCCAATGCAGTTTTTTGCTTGTGCAGTCCAATGTCTGCACAATCCATCCTGCGCAATTCAGAATAACTAAAAGTTAGTTATTTCCAGAACTCTATAAATAGAGTTTCAAGTCTTTATTATAAGGCCCAGATCAGATCAGAGATCCTTCAAGTCATCACCAGAGATCAGGAGTTCTTGCCGAAGTGCTGATGCATTCTTCAGAGGCTACCGTCTTCAAAGTTCACATCGTCCAAGGGATAAAGCGATCGTCTTCAGATCGAATTCCTATAGTTGTACTTTCCTATAATTCTTGTAATCTTCTTACAATGTTTGTGAAATAAAGATCAAGTTTTGTTTTTGCAAACACCATATAGGTGCCCTAGCCTTGCCCACGAAATTTGGTGGGATTTCGAATCCGTTTGATGGAGGTATCGAGCCCGTGTCAGTCCCTTACGGCACGTATTCGACGAAATGCCGCTTAGGATAGAAAGTTGTTGTTTTTCATTTCTTTCTTCATGGACGTTTAGATAATATGATTTTGATAAACTTTCGTGAAGACGGTTTTGGGTTTGACATCGTTTCAGCGGCGTTTCGGGCAACGGACGCACGTGCACGGATCCCGTGCATGAGGCCGTGCGTGCCCTGATGTCCGCATGTGATTGCACAATGCACAGAGCGTATTTTTGTGTGAAAATTTGTGAGCACGTGGGGGCAACCTTTTCCCTCATGCTCGTAAAATTTCATGACTGTTCGTTGAGCGAGCGCGGAGATACGCGCGTGCACCGCTCAGCCACTGTGCTTTCAGCCTATCATTTTTGTCACAGAGACGGACTTTGTGCACGCACACGACGCTGCGAAGACCCGTTCTAGGACCCGGGACATGTTGACCTAGACCTAGACGACCCGTAGGACGAACCCCAAGTCGCGCCGTGGCCCGACGAGGGAGCAGCGAGGCCGGCACCACACGCACGAGGGCGCACGGGTGCGGGGGCTGCGTGCACCGCTTTGGCACATCGTGTCGCCGTGTCATCGTGTCCTAGACCTACCCCAGGACTCCCTCCCAGCTATGTGCACAAGCACGTGGCATTTCGTTGCGTGTGCGGCGCTCAAACGAGCGAGAACGCACGCGTACCACGCGGTATCGGGAAATTCCGATACGCGTTCTGTGGACACGACACGGACACAATTTTGAACCCGAGAGTATACGAACGCATCACGTGGGTCGAGACCAACGTGTATGCCAAGTTTCGTGGGATTGTTTGGTGTATTTTGGATTTTGGGTCGTTGTGTGAATTGGATTGTTTTTCTTTAGTTTTCGATTTTTGAATTAATATTTTATTCTGATTTTTTCAGCTTCTTAGCTTTTAAATCTGAGTTTACAGGACTTATATGAGATTTTGGATTCGTGGGAACCAACCTTTGGCTTTGTTTCATAATTTTTCCATTATTTATGAATATATGTGTTTCTATATAGCTTTATGCATATATTTAACTATATATATAATTCCGTTGAAACCCATTCCTAATGTATATATATCGCGAATGGGTCGAGGGAGATATATTTCCAGATTTTAGACTCTTTATTTATCTCGCATCATTGCGTATCTTCCATTTAAACGTTTGTATATATATATATATATATATATATATATATATATATATATATATATATATATATATATATATATATATATATATATATATATATATATATATATATATATATATATATATGTAGTTTCTTACTTTGTATATATGTATATAAATAGTATATTATTTGAGTAATTCCATGGTTGCGTTTTACTGTTTTTAATCTCAGATTTTACCTTATTTCAGTAAGCACCAGTTCACACACACACACATCATCTTTTATTAGAAATAAGGTTTGGTTGTATTGTATATACACATGTGTGTATATACCTATATATAAAATATATATATATATATATATATATATATATATATATATATATATATATATATATATATATATATATATATATATATATGCTTGTTAATTCTCTTAGATTAGATTGTAATGGTGTATATGACTATAGGAGCCCTAGGACAGATTTTGATTTATCATTTCGAGCTTAGTTTAGTCGAATTGGCCGACAAGTTGACCAAATTGACAAAAGTTAACTTTTGGTCAAACTTGATCCAATTGAACTCAAACGAACTCCAAATAACCTAGAATTTTGTGTATGACCTAGAAATTAGTAGACGGACTAGTTGACCCAGGTTTGACCAGGTTTGACCAGCGTTGACTAGGTTTGACCAGAGTTGATCGAGGGTTGACTTTGACCAAAATGGACCTAGAAGCATGTAGTCTTGCATTGTAGCTATTTCTCTTGATATTGTAGACTTGGTTGTGACATGTGTGTATATTAAATAAGTTTACATTGCCCAGTTTAGTTATACCTCATCATCAGCAGTTTGATTTGCCAGGCGAGTACATTCTCTGATCTTTTCATACTTCTTTGGATATGTTCTCTTGTTATAGACTAGTATACTTGATGCTGACACGACGCTCACACGGATTAGTACCCTATGGATCTTTTCATGCGATGTTATCCCCTCGGATACATCGAGTATATCATGTTCATGTACTTTATCATGGCCATCATGTACTCCATGTATTCATATTTATCCATGTGCATTCATATGTTATTCATGTACACTCATGACCATATGAGCTCCATGTATACAGTAGTTGTTATCCATGTGCAATAACATAACATGCATTGATCCTTGTGTATTGATTGGGGGCAGGGAGAGTGTAGTTGGTTATGTGATCATTATCTCCAGTAGGTATCCATGTGCACTCCATAGCTGTATCCATGTGCAACCCAGACCGTTTACATAACCAATTCATGCTCTGATTCACGTAGAAGGTTATATTTCTCTATTATCATATTATATCTCATTTTATAGTCTCTCTCTCTTGTTGATTTCCTTTACAGCGATTCATGTATAGTTTTCTATAGCTTGCTTTATATGTCCATTTCTGCTATGAACTGTTGTGAGAGATATGTGCTCGTTCTGTCCTGACTGGGCATGTTGAAAATTTTACAGGTATTGATGAGGAGTACTGCCCTACTTATTATGGCATTGGCTTAGATGACACTGGCGACGTGGACCCTCAGGAGGATCCCACAGTCGCTGAGGACTTGCCCATAGTTTAGTTGTATTTTAGTACTTTATTTGTATTTCTGTTTGAGACTTTATGAGTTGTACCTAAGATTTATTCTGGTGGTTTACATCTAGACTTTTATCTGTGACTCTCTTTAGATTCTTTCTTCTATTCCATCTTAATATTGTGATTTAGTTACTTATTATTCTAATATCCATTCGGAGTTTATTTTAGACTGTGTTAGATACTGTGACTCAGGACAGTGTTCTACCGCCGACACTGCGGCGTAGGCTGGACGTTCGTCACGTCTTGTGCCCTTGTACTGGGTGCGGGTCGTGACACGTTTTTAGTGGTGCCCCATGCAGGTCCGTCACAATCACAACTAGTGTGATTCGTAGTGGTACTCGAACTAGAGTATCATTACAGCCTGCAGTAGGATATAAGATATAAGTTAAGGTACTCAATCACATTAGGAAATCTCTTATCAATTCTTGCTGTTAATTGTCTCCTTTTGAAAGCAACTGTCCTCCTTTGATGATTTTGCTTCTTTTTCAGTAATTGATTCCTTGTTCGATCTGTCTTCAAGATAGTTAAGGAGATACGATTTCATCTCTTCGGTCCATGCAGGACCACATTCGTATTAGTACGATATCGTAGTAGTACGGCAATTTAGTTGTACTGCTACGAGCCTGCTATAGAGTATAGGAAGTAAAGTGTTAGAATGAGAGGATACCCAATCACTATTAGAATTTTCTGAGAGATTCCTGGGACGACCCTTGAGAATCTCATTTTGAGCTTCGATTTAGATTCCCTTTCCCTTACTTTAGTCCACCTTCCTCCCTTGATTCTTGCATCTTGTTTGAACTCTTTTCACCAATACCCTTACTTTTTGTGCTTAATTATAATGGTTAGGAAGATGGCTGTACTGCTATATACTCATTGGTCAAACACATGGCTAGAAGGATTACATTAAGGAATTGGAATACACGGAGACTTTGACGAAGTTATAAGAGCTTTTCAAATGGAAGATTTAATGATTAGTAGTTTGTAAGTTGGGATATTACCAAGGAAATTTATCTTGAAGATTCTAAGTAGTAATCACCAGAGGATTATAAAATTATATTTTGATACTGGAGGAAAATAGTTAGAATCTATATAAATCGATTTCAGGAATTGATGTGATTCATGAATTATTGGATTATGATTATACATCTTTGAACGTATATAGATTGGTTTGAATGATAAAAAAAAGGGGTGGCAGTATGAACTATTAAATTAAGTCGTACAAGTTGCGATGTATATGTTTATTGAATTTAAGTGGAAGCAATGATATTAAAATTGTGGTTTAAAGATTGGTAAGATATGAAAACGATTGTTTTGGAAAAAAAACGAATTTGGAATCGTGTCAATTGATTGAAGATTTAAAAATCTATTTAGATTTTGGTTTAAGAAGTAGTGATTATGTTTCAATGACTTAGAAAGAGAAATTATGGTTGATAAGTGCGTTAAAATACTGAGTTGTAATGCTAGATTGCTGTGATATGCCGAGTGTCTATTTTGAGGATTATTTGAGACAAATTGGGAGTTTTTAAGGTTACGAAGTGATATAGAATTTTATGGATTCATGATTTATTAACTCTGGAGTTCAAAGTTGGATTGAAATGTTAAATTTTGGAAAGGTTAGTAGTAATGTGATAAAAGTTATTATGAGATTTATGAAAGGGATTTAAATGTTAGTCGGGATTAGATTGGATGGCTTAGAGTGAATACAATTGAGGTAGTTATTTTGAAATTCTTTATTAAAGGAATGTAAAGGTAGGCCATCAAGGTAACCTTAATGAGATAGATGTGTTCCATACTAATTGCCATATCACTCATGACTATGATAGTAGTATATACTCAAGTGTTGTTAGTCGTCTGCCAAACTATGTGACTGTATCTCAATCTTGACTTACTCAACCTTTCCTCAAATCTAGATCTTTTATTGTGACTTTCTAACCGTTTGTATTTGATCATTCCTTAACAGTATTCGCCTTTAGAACTGTGTCCCTAAATTATTTTACTGGATTCTTAATTAAATTTATTTCATGCTTCAACTTGATTTCCTTTGTTCTTGTATTAGTTGTCACCTCTTGAACCCTTACCATGATACTAAATTACTTTCTGACTTAAATTCGAGATTCAACCATGACTCAATTCTTTCGACCCGATATGGGATGGTGTTCTTCTTGTTCCTTAAATGCTTAATCTTGTACCTTATCTTGATTGCTTGACCAGCTTAGTTAATGATCTTGGACTATTTTTTCTTCTTCATCATTACCTCCCTTACTTATATTTTGACTACCTTACGCTGCTAATTTAGCCTTAGTTTTGCAAGCTTATCTCTTTTTTGAGCTTGATCATGACATATTTTATTAGGTCGACCCACTAACATATTGTCTAATCAGAACCGGTGTATGATGGTCTGATCAACCTATTGTACTTTGGTTTACTTTCATATATTACTCTACGTGGATAGAGGCATAGTTAAACTTGCCCAAGAGTCTCATCTACGACAGCTTTGGTAATTCTCTTTAAATTATTTTCGTCGTCTATGAACCACGTATTGTACTCAATAGCATCGTCTTTGAACTCTTTTTGCTTTTGTCTTTCACATATTTCAGAAAGACAAGGCACTGTACTTAATAGGTCAACCCAGGGTATCACATTTAGCTTCCTCATCAAAAGGAAGAAATTAACTTATTTTTATATCCTCGCAGTATCCTTTAGGACTTCAATAGTGTTGAATTCTAAACCCTTGATCGCGACCAGTCGACTTGGTCATTCCCTTATCATCCAATGTTTGGAACCTTATTCAATTGAATAAATTTAATTGTGACATGGATTTCAAGTCTTGGATACTCGTGCCTAGACTTCAATGACCTCGTTCTCCATCTTGTCCAAACCTCGATTCATCCTAGAATTGATCAACTTAGATCATGTCGAGACTAAAATTTCTTATAGATATATATATATATATAGTGTGCTTGGATTTCAGTGTTATTGACAGTCGTGCTTTAAACTTTTGATTTTGATCATCTTTAGAATATTAACGCTTTATGGTTAATTTCAGTTGTTGTTTTTTCACCAGTATTTGTATAGGATGATAGATTGCCTTACAGCCTGATGATTTATTATTTTTTTCCTTATCTTTCCAGAATGGCACCCATGACCAGAGTTTGTCCCCATTGTACAGCTGTAATTTCGGATGAGACCGAGATTGTACTTCCCCCTTCTATTGCTCAGGAGGTGTTAACAGCCTCACCGAAGAATTTTCCTCCATCTCCTATCCTTCATGAGAGGGGTACAGTTCAGCCGGAGACTGAGGGCCTTCCTTTGCCTCCTGGAGTGGTACTCTATGCCATTCCTGATGGAGCTCATATTTACAGACTCCTTCAGAATGTGCAGGAGGTACAGAGACTTCAGGCTGAGCTTATGAGAGAGCAGAGTCTCAGTTTTCAACTGTTGTGGGATTACATGCATTCGAGAGAGGAGCCTAGTCCTAAGAGAGTGAGGAGCAGTTTATACCCAGAGCATCAGGAGTACCCAGGCTTTCAGCCTAGATCAGCCTCTCCAGTTTAGATTCATGTCCAACAGAGGCCAGTTGAACGGGTGCCTACCTGTACTTTTTGTAAGAAGCTTGGGCACGTATGGAAGGACTGTAGGAAGAGACTAGGATTTGCCTATTTTGTGGGTCAGCTGCACACAAGATACGAGACTGTCCTACTACACTTTCCCCTAGTCGAGGCCTACCTCCGGGAGAGAGTTCCAGCTACCAGACCTAGTAGAGATGAGTTCTTGACCCATACCTTATCCTATCTTGATGATTGTTGTACCCTACCATAATGTTCGTATGCTTGATATCTTATGACTACTTTTGATCTAGTATGACTTTAGTGGCTAGATGAGACCCCAGACTGATTACCTGCCATAATTATGTATGATATCTTTCCAACTACATTCTTTAGATAAGTTTTCTTAAGACCATGATTGTTGGGGATTTGACCTAGAAGGAGTAGGATCATTTTAATTTTGAGGACTAAATTATTTTAAGGTGGGTAGATTTGTCACACTCACTTTTCAATTTCAAGGATATTTTAGTAATTATGATTTATTTGAATTTTTATGATTTTTATTTGAATTTTTATCTATTTATTAATTAGATTGATTGCAGTATGATTTGATTGATTGTAGACTGGTGACTTGGTAGTTGATCTTAGCCAACCATGACCTAGAACCTTAATGCTATATTAGAAATTAGATTTATTATCATTAGAATTAATTTAGATTTTATTAGTAAATTTTTAGAGTGATTAATTGATTTTTAGCCATTTTTGCCTTTATGTGATTTCCGGAATATGTTGACTCTTGATTGTGCTAGCAACTGGTTTAACCTTAGTGGACATGTATAGGGGCCTAACCATGCATTAGAATGGTTGTTTTCATTTTTAGAAATTATTTTATGCATTAGATTATTTTTAAGACTTTTATTTATTTATTTAGCCTTTTTGCATGTAGGCCTTTAAGCCTTTTGACTTGGGCCCATTTCTAATTGAGTAGGAGATGGACCAAGTGAAACCCTAACCCCTAGACACCCCCTTGGCTGCCCAACACAGCAGCACCCCCTCCTCTTTTCATTATTTGTGAAAATTGTGAGCCTCCACCAAGAAACCCTAAAAGATCCATCTCTCCAAAGCACCTATTTTCTTCATCCAGAGTCCGTTTCTTCCCAAACGAACTCCGTTGCGCTCGTCGAGGAGAGGAGGATCTGCTGGAGCATTTCTGGAGTGGAGACGGAGGGTTTTGATGGAGGGAAATCGGCCGACACGACAACCGAGGAGCCCCGATCATTAAGTTTTGACACTCAATAGGTAAATCCTAATCTACCATTGCAAATCTAGCTTTTTTCTTCATTTTTGCATCCATATAGGTGCCTTAGCCTTGCCCACGAAATTTGGTGGGATTTCGACTCCGTTTGATGGAGGTATCGAGCCCATGTCGGTCCCTTACGGCACGTGTTCGACGAAATACCGCTTAGGATAGAAAGTTATTGTTTTTCGTTTCTGTCTTCATGGATGTTTAGATAATATGATTTTGATAAACTTTTGTAAAGACGGTTTTGGGTTTGACATCGTTTCAGTGGCGTTTCGGGCAACGGACGCACGTGCACGGATTTCGTGCATGAGGCCGTGTGTGCCCTGTTTTCCGTGTGTGATTGCGCGATACACATAGCGTATTTTTGCATGAAAATTTGTGATAACATGGGGGCAACCTCTGCCCTCATGCTCGTAAAATTTCATGACTGTTCGTTGAGCGAGCGCGAAGATATCGCGCGTGTACCGCTCAGCCACTGTGCTTTCAACCAGTCATTTTTGTCGTGGAGACGGACTTCGTGCGCGCACACGACGCAGCGAAGACCCGTTCCAGGACCCGGGACATATTGACCTAGACCTAGACGACCCGTAGGACGAACCCCAAGTCGCGGCGTGGCCCGACGAGGGAGCCGCCAGGCCGGCACCAAGCGCACGAGGGCGCGCGGGCGCGCGCGCGCAGCAGGCCGTGCGGGTGCGGGGGCTGCATGTGCCACTTTGACGCATCATGTCGCCATGTCATCGTGTCCTAGACCTACCCTAGGACCCCTCTCCCCAGCTATGTGCACAAGCACGTGGCATTTCGTTGCGTGTGTGGCGCTCAAACGAGCGAGAACGCACGCGTACCATGCAGTATCGGGAAATTCTGATACACGTTCTGTGGACACGACACGAACACGATTTCGAACCCAAGAGTATACGAACGCATCACGTGGGTCAAGGCCAACGTGTATGCCAAGTTTCGTGGGTTCGTTTGGTGTATTTTAGATTTTGGGTCGTTGTGTGAATTGGGTTATTTTTCTTTAGTTTTCGATTTTTGAATTAATATGATATTCTGATTTTTTCAGCTTCTTAGCTTCTAAATCAGAGTTTACAGGACTTATATGAGATTTCGGATTCGTGGGAACCAACCTTTGGCTTTGTTTCATAATTTTTCCATCATTTATGAATATATGTGTTTCTATATAGCTTTATGCATATATTCAACTATATATATATATATATATATATATATATATATATATATATATATATATATATATATATATATATATATATATATATATATATATATATATATAATTCCGTTGAAACCCATTCCTAATGTATATATATCGCGAATGGGTCGAGGGAGATATATTTCCAAATTTTAGACTCTTTATTTATCTTGCATCATTGCGTATCTTCCATTTGTTTGTGTGTGTGTGTATATATATATATATATATATATATATATATATATATATATATATATATATATATATATATGTAGTTTCTTACTTTGTAGTTTCTTACTTTGTATATATGTAGTTTCTTACTTTGTATATATGTATATAAATAGTATATTATTTGAGTAATTCCATGGTTGTGTTTTACTATTTTTAATCTCAGATTTTACCTTATTTCTGTAAGCAGTACACACACACACACACACATCATCTTTTGTTAGAAATAAGGTTTGGTTGTATTGTATATACACATGTGTGTATATACCTATATATATATATTTATGCTTGTTAATTCTCTTAGATTAGATTGTAATGGTGTATATGACTATAGGAGCCCTAGGACAGATTTTGGTTTGTCATTTCGAGCTTAGTTTAGTCGAATTGGCCGACAAGTTGACCAAATTGACAAAAGTCAACTTTGGGTCAAACTTGATCCAATTCAACTCAAACGAACTCCAAATGACCTAGAATTTTGTGTATGACCTAGAAATTAGTAGACGGACTAGTTGACCCAAGTTTGACCAGGTTTGACCAGCGTTGACCAGGTTTGACCAGAGTTGACCGAGGGTTGACTTTGACCAAAATGGACCTAGAAGCATGTAGTCTTGCATTGTAGCTATTTCTCTTGATATTGTAGACTTGGTTGTGACATGTGTGTATTTTAAATAGGTTTACATTGCCCCAGTTTAGTTATACCTCATCATCAGCAGTTTGATTTGCCAGGCGAGTATATTCTCTGATCTTTTCATACTTTCTTGGATATGTTCTCTTGTTATAGACTAGTATACTTGATGCTGACACGACGTTCACACGGATTAGTACCCTATGGATCTTTTCATGCGATGTTATCCCCTCGGATACATCGAGTATATCATGTTCATGTACTTTATCATGGCCATCATGTACTCCATGTATTCATATTTATCCATGTACATTCATATGTTATTCATGTACACTCATGACCATATGAGCTCCATGTATACAGTAGTTGTTATCCATGTGCAATAACATAACATGCATTGATCCTTGTGTATTGATTGGGGGCAGGGAGAGTGTAGTTGGTTATGTGATCATTATCCCCAGTAGGTATCCATGTGCACTCTATAGCTGTATCCATGTGCAACCCAGACCGTTTACATAACCAATTCATGCTCTGATTCACATAGAAGATTATATTTCTCTATTATCATATTATATCTCATTTTATAGTCTCGCTCTCTCATTGATTTCCTTTACAGCGATTCATGTATAGTTTTCTATAGCTTGCTTTATATGTCCATTCCTGCTATGAACTGTTGTGAGAGATATGTGCTCGTTCCGTCCTGACTGGGCATGTTGAAAATTTTATAGGTATTGATGAGGAGTACTGCCCTACTTATTATGGCATTGGCTTAGATGACACTGGCGACGTGGACCCTCAGGAGGATCCCACAGTCGTTGAGGACTTGCCCATAGTTTAGCTGTATTTTAGTACATTATTTGTATTTCTGTTTGAGACTTTATGAGTTGTACCTGAGATTTATTCTGGTGGTTTACACGTAGACTTTTATCTGTGACTCTCTTGAGATTCTTTCTTCTATTCCATCTTAGTATTGTGATTGAGTTACTTATTATTCTACTCTCCATTCGGAGTTTATTTTAGACTGTGTTAGATACTGTGACTCAGGACAGCGTTCTACCGCCGACACTACGGCGTAGGCTGGGCGTTCGTCACTTCTTGTGCCCTTGCACTGGGTGCGGGTCGTGACAATTTCTCGAAGAGCTTCCAGGCATGCCCCCAGAGAGAGAGATAGAGTTCACCATTGATTTGCTTCCAGGGACGGTACCAGTATTAGAAGGAGTCTACAGGATGGCACCTTCAGAGTTAGAGATCTTATACAAAATGATTAAAGAACTCAGAACCAAGGGATTCATTCATGCTAGTGGATTACCTTGCGGATCCCCGATATTTCTTATAAAAAAGAAGGATGGTACATCAAGATTATGTGTTGATTATCGTACCTTGAACTCTGTAACAATCAAGAACAGATACCTCTACCAAGGATAGATGATTTATTTGACCAACTTAGAGGAGCGACAGTATTAGAGAGTAGGACATCCCGAAGACAGCGTTCAGATCCAGATATGGACATTGGGAGTTCCTTGTTATGCCATTTGGAGCGACCAATGCGCCAGCCGTATTCATAGACCTCAGGAATCGTATCTTCATGCCCTATTGGACCAGTTCATGATAGTATTTATAGACGACATCCTAGTCTATAGCAAGAATGAGGTAGAACATAAGCAGCATCTTCGTATAGTTCTTCAGATTCTCAGAGAGCACCAGTTGTATGCGAAGTTCAGTAAGTGCGAGTTTTGGCTAGATCGTATCTCATACTTAGGTCACATCATCACCAGAGTGGAGTGGAAGTGGACCCCCAGAAGATAGTGGCTATAGAGTCATGGCCAGTTTCCAGTACCGTCGCAGAAGTTCGGAGTTTCCTAGGATTGGCTAGTTATTGCAGGCAGTTTGTATCAGACTTCGTTTAGATTTCAGCACCATTGACGCAGTTGACCCGCAAGGATGTACAGTTTGCTTGGACAGCAGAGTGTCAGAGTTTATTTGAGAAGTTAAAGCAGAGATTGATGACGGCACCCATTCGCATGCTTCCAAATGGGACTGGAGGATTTTCAGTCTATTGTGATGCTTCCGGCAAGGGATTGGGATGCGTCTTGATGCAACGTGGTAAGGTAGTAGCTTATATGTCATGTCAGCTTCGTAATCATAAGAGGAATTACCCGACCCATAATTTAGAGTTAGCAGTGGTAGTTTTTGCGCTTAAGTTGTGAAGGCATTACCTGTATGGAGATCGGGTAGAGATTTTTACCGACCACAAGAGTCTTAAGTATGTGTTTACTAAGAAGAATCTTAACATGCGTCAGAGAAGATGGCTAGAGCTACTTGTGGATTACGAAATCAACCTGCAGTATCATCTGGGGAAGGCCAACGTTGTTGCAGATGCATTGAGCAGAAGAGCCGAAGTTTATTTTCTAACAGCACAACCAGAGTTGTTAGTAGATCTTCAGAAGATGGGTATTGAAGTTGTTCTTCTTACCAATATGGCATTGATGGCCAGTATACAAGTTCAGTCCAGTAAAGTTGAGAGGATTAAGTTAGCTCAGTCAGCGGATTCTAAGCTTCAGCGACTTAGGGAAGAATATGTAGCAGGACGAAGACCAGAGTTATATATCCATGAGGATGGTACACTCCGATATGGGAGGCATTTTTGTGTACCTAGTAGAGATATCAGATAGAAGATTATGGCAGAAGCACACATTTCTCAGTATTCGATTCATCCGGGCGGTACAAAGATGTATCGTGATATCCGTCAGCATTTTTGGTGGAATGGCATGAAAAAGGAGATAGCCTGATTTGTCTCTCGATGTTTAGTTTGCCAATAAGTTAAAGCCGAACATCAGAAACCTGCTGGACTTCTTCAACCTTTACCGATCCCAGAATGGAAATGAGAGCACATTACTATAGATTTTGTAACCGGGTTACCTAAATCCCCAGCTGGAAGAGATGCTATTTGGGTTATAGTTGATCGTCTTACGAAGGTAGCTCATTTTATCCTTTTCAGAATCGGTCAGTCGACGGATCATCTTGCAGAGATGTACCTCAGATAGATAGTCAGATTGTACGGAGTACCAATCAGTATTTTGTCTGACAGAGATTCGAGATTCACGTCGTACTTTTAGCGGAGTCTTCAGAAAAGTTTGGGGACTCATCTCAAGTTCAGTTCAGCTTATCATCAACAGACAGATGGTCAATCAGAATGCATAATCCAGACTCTTGAAGATATGTTGCGGTCTTGTACGCTTGACTTCGGTGGTTCATGAAAAGATCACTTGCACCTAGTGGAGTTCTCATACAACAACAGTTTCCAGGCCAGTATCCAGATGGCACCCTTTGAAGCCTTGTACGGCAGAAAGTGCAGATCCCCGTTAGCATGGGATGATATAGGCGAGAGGCAGATGCTTGGTCCAGATATGATTACACGAACTATTGAGGTGGTCAGACAAGTTAAAGATCATCTTCGAGTTGTACAAGATCGCCAGCGTCATTGGGCCGATTCTCATCGACGTCCCCTTGAATTTTCTATCGGCGACCATGTATTCTTTAGGATCTCGTCTACCCGTGGCGTCATTCATTTCGGCGTACGGGAAAAGCTTAGTCCTAGGTATATAGGGCCGTTCGATATTCTAGAGCGAGTACATGATGTGTCCTATCGTCTCGCTCTTTTGTTGTCGTTACGTGAGGTACATAACGTGTTCCATGTATCCCAATTACGACGGTATATCCCGGATCCGAGTCATGTCCTTGATCATTCAGAATTGGTTGTTGGTACCAACCATTCGTATGAGAAAAGACCTGTATCCATATTGGACCGAAGAGAGAAGATACTCAAGAACAAGAATATTAGTTTAGTCCGTGTTGCTTGGGGTCATCACTCTTTAGGAGAGTCAACGTGGGAGCGTGAGGATGATATCTGAACGCGATATCCACACATGTTTGACTCGTAAGGTATAATATCTTTCTTATGCCTTATGTTTTTAAATTCTTGCTTGCATGAATGATTGCTTGATTGACTGCTAGTCGTAGTTGCTTGTGATTAGTATAGCTTGCCCCGACATCTCTAGCCTCTTGATTAAATTTCGATGACAGAATTCTTTTAAGGTGGGTAGAGTTGTCATCCCCATTTTTTGTTATACGTATTTTCAGTAGACGTATACGGAATCCTAACACGTATTTTTACTTCTCCTGCCTTTCTAGCTAATTTTGGTTTAATCTTGCTTAGGTTCATCATGGCATATCATGGTTTGACTTGGTTCATTTTTTTACTTGGCTTGGTTTATTTCCTTTGGTTCATCATGTTAAACCCCCTCCAATTTTTCCTTTATAAACCCACCTACTTTTCTCCCTCTTCATTATTTCTCATAACTTCTTCTTCTTCTTCTCCATTAAAACCTCTCCCCCTCCACAAGTAAGTGCAACTTGCTTCATGAAGGAACCCTCCATTTTATTATTCTAATCTCTTCTATGCAACATTCTAAGGTACTTTAGTTCTTGTCATTTTGTATTTTTATGTATATATTTGTGTAGATCTAACTTTGCACCTTTTTGGAGTTTTCTTGGGTTTTGATCTATCAAACCATCTTGTTTTCGAAAACTAAGAGTTTTATATGGTAGAAAATTCAATTTTACACAACTTAGACTTTTGAAAGTTAGATTTCATTGTGTTTTGACCAAGTTATGGGAGTTTGAAGTTCATGGGTTCCATGGCCTTCTTCTTGGAATTTTGGAGAATAATAACAGTTTGGGCGCATGGCATTTTATGCTCCCACAGGGACTTTAGCCTTGGGCGCATAGCGCTATATATGCGCCCAAGCTTCCTGCCTTCTACAGTGCTGGCGCATAACTATGCGCCCACGAGTTGTGTGGGCGCAAGGGCGCTAGGCGCATAATCCCCTGGGCACATGCCTTCTCTTGGGCGCATGTGCCCCAGACTTCCCTTCTCTTAGGCGCATGCCACTATGGGTGCATGTTGCCTAGGCCCTCCCTGACTTGGACGCATAGCTTTGCATGCGCATAAGTGTATCGTCTCTTTTTTTGGATGCATAGACCCTACCAGCACACTTGTCATAGAGTGAGTCTCTTGACTTTATCGAAGTCATCTTGGCTCCACTCTTTGGGCGCATATATGTGGGTGCATAGCCCTGGGCGCATAGCTCCAGGTGCATGCCTTCCCAATCTATTGTCTCTCTATGATACCCCCATGTCTCACTCATATATGTGGGCGCATAGCTTCGGCGCATAACCCTGGGCGCATGCACCCCTTGGGCGCATGATGTCCCCAGTTTCCTTTTTTATGATTTTTTTGCACCTATTTTATATCCTTATGCCTTTTCGATATGAACACGACAAGATAATGAAACTATATGTTTAGTGGCCCGTCGTGGCGCACTCATGACAGGTAACCTTGACATGGTAAATGACATGATAGTGGCCCGTTGCAGCGCACTCTTGATAAGTAAACATGACATGTAATCTTGACAAGTAATATATAACTCTCGTCTTGACACCGTGGATGATTTCTCTTGATTGTATCAATATAAGCTACATGTCTCATCATGCATCATGTCTAGGACATGAATTCCTGATTTTCACGGTCGGGGATTCGTACTGAATTTGACTAGGATAATGACTAGATTAATCAAGTAGTCCATGAAGAGATTCCCAGCTACAGGCAGTCTCGTTATCTGGGCGCTCTAATTGGACTTGTAGTCTGTCGTCGAGTAGGGCACATTTCTAGTGCACTGTCGTGTGTTGCACCCCCAAGTCACCTAATCCAACTCTCTCAACTTGTGACTGGATAACCTGGATTACGTTTGCTGGGCTTGTGGCTGTTGGAACCTCTCAATACATTGTGCTAGTAACTAGGCTTGTGATAACCCTAGTTAGTTAAAGTATCAAGTCGTATTTTTTGCTTGGCCGTGAATGTTAGATGGAGTCCAATCATGTCTAGTCTTGTCTAGATCCAGTATATGGCTATCTTAGGACATGTTTGCTTACGCTTTAATCTTAGCAATAAATGGCTAGAGATCCGGTTCTGTTCAGACGAAGGGTTACAACCTCGGTCCTTGTTTGGTTTAAGGATTTTAACCTGGCTTCCGGAATAGTTCCTCGCCCTCTCGTCATTTGTTGCCTTATTTACATTTCAAGTTTTCCTATTATTATTTTTGTTCATGTGCTAATATGCTGGTTTTAGTTCTTAAATGAAGCCTCCCTTGTGGCACTTGCTCTTTCTGGGGTCTGACCCAGCTGGTTTTGTATGGCCAGATTTTGGAGTAACACCCGAGTATCTTCCAACCTTCCAACAAGATGGTGAACACTAGGCGCAACCCTGGCAACGAGTGGGTCTTATTTTGCTCACCCACTCTTTTGTAAATTTTTCTTTTGAGGCATTTAGCCGCCGAGCAAGTGTTAGCTCGTATTAAATTTATATTCCTATCTGCCTAAGGGTTGTATCATGGTTGACAAATCCTAGGGTTGATCATGTATGACTTAAACTCTTGCTAGTCTTTGCATTTTGTATGACTAGCTTCATGATCATCTGAATATATAATGTATGGGACGCCTTACTTTGTATGTCTGATGATCTACCATCTTGTTACATTTACTTTCTTGCTTGAGATTGAGACACTAGGCTTATTCTTGACCTTAAGAGACTATTGGATTTTAGTTAAACCGTCATGTATCTAAACAGCCATGACCGTATATCAGGGTGGGATTCACTTTAATATACATAGCTGGTTGTGTCTGTCCCTCGCTCTCCAGTATTATGGTTCTAGGGTGTGACACCAACCATGCGCGGTGGCAAGGACGACAGCAGACCGCCACAACCCCGAAACAACAACAGCTTCGCGCGCAGACTCCGCCGCTCAGGTGCGCATGTTTTTCGTCGAATTTCTTTCTACATAGTTCACCTATTTACGAAACGTAAACTCGTATAGGAAGCCAATATGACCCACTACGAGCCCCTTCAAAAGGATTTGGAGTTAACCCATTAGTTCGCTCAAAATTTTGACACAAACATCGTCGAAAATCTGAGCAAAACCAGGGCATTAGAGCAGTTCCAGCCTTAACTTTGATAGCATTTTTTGAATTAAATACTCAGAGTTTTCATGAAACAATTCCAAACAGTTTTAGACAACCTATACGAGAATAAAACTCTTTTTATAGATCTAGATTTAATTACGTATGTGAAAAGTTATTTGATTTCAAAAATGAAGAAATAAATGTTTTCGAAAACTATAAAATTTAAAAAATCTTCGATTCAATGTGCATCCTGCCAATCCGGGCGACGTGGTCGCGAACCGAAAGTATCGAAACGTGCGTATCAACTTCACGGACGTGTGGGCTTTGACGGAATTCAAATTGGTTGCGTGTACGAGACGACTTTGACGCGTATCCATCAAAATTTGCCTTATCGGCCTTTTTGTAAATTTTTTAATTACTTTGTGCACGTTCGTCGAATCGAAACGAAACTTGCGCCAGCAGGACCATATCATTTTTCTGGTCCTGTACGCCAAGTTTGGTACAATTTTGAGAAGGTCGATCGGAATGCTATTTTGGCGGGCCCGTGACACGCTCTAACGGGCAATTTTGTGCACGGCTTATCAGAATCCAAAATTGGACATACCATTGGTTGCGTGTACGAGACGAATTTGATGCGTATCCATCAAAATTTGTCGTATCGGCCTCTTTGTAAATTTTCTAATTACTTTGTGCACGTTCGTCTAATCGAAACGAAACTTACGCCAGCAGGACCGTATCATTTTTCTGGTCCTGTATGCGAAGTTTGGTCCAATTTTAAGAAGGTCGACCGGAACGCTATTTTGGCAGGCCCGCGACCCGCTCCAACGGGCAATTTTGTGCACGGCTCATCTGAATCCAAAATTGGACATACCATTGGGTTCGTCTCCTTAAACTGGACCGGTAGACATGTAGTTTGAAGACTTTAAAGACGTAGATTCTGGCACACGTATTGGTGCAAAACGGGTCCAACTGTGGACATCATTTTGATCCGAAATTACAATTTTGCCCCTGTTCCAGAATTAGACTTTTGGACTGATATTTCCTAGATATATCTTATATTCCGAACATGTTCGTGGTGTTTATTTCAGCATCCGAGAACGTATGCAGGATTTGTTTTTTATCGCTTCACTATTCAGACGGTTCGAGCTATTGGACATCGCCCTTTTTGTGCACAACCTCAGGCAAGATTCCTTGCCATATTTACTGATTATATTTAGTCTGCATATTTGTTATTGCATATCACTATTTACTTATTTCTAGTTCTTGTAGTTGTACCATTATTACAGTTCCTGATTTATTATTTGTTCAGTGATAGTAGCTTTACTTATTATCCCTTGATTGCATATGGACCTAGAGTTAAGGGACTACCATTTGTAATGTATAGCATAAACCTTGACATTGTTGTACCATGAGGTATGTATGAGATGAGTAGCATGTAGAGGTACTTGCGTGATGGTTGATCACCAGTACGTATGCATTAGGGCTAACTGCTAATGAAGGCATGTTAGGAGACTTGGCAGTTAGTAGAGGTATAGGAGTCATAGATGTGACTCTACTAGGCATTGGGTGGGAAGAACAGTTCCTTAACGTATGGGCCACGTATGCACTTTTCTATTATTGCCGGTTATCTTCGCTGGAGATACGGTCCTGGATCTTGACACCTGATTTCCTGCTGGCCTCTGACATTCGATGGATGTTATTCTTTGAGGTCCCTGGTATCCTGGTGGGACCATACCTGAGTTCCTGCTCCTGTAGCCAGAGTGCCCATGCGTTGAAGGTTTGTTCTTACTGCATAAACACATTAGAATGGTCAGGTAACCCTCGTCAATGTCATATCACCCCGTTCCATTAGTAGCTTGGGACAATATTGCATCGCGGTATAGTGTACTATCTTTTGTCCTTGTTTGGTCACTATTTCGATGATGAGATATTGGATCTTGTTACGATTGGGACTATTTTACTTACTCGTGATTATGGCATATTATATATATTCAGTTATGTGGCATGTTCTTTATGTATCTTGTTATGTCCCTCTAAGGACCTGGTTATCTCTCCAGATGTATACTTTTTATGTCATTTTGCAGGTGCTCTAGCCAATATCGAGGTCTTCTATTTATATTGAGGAGGCTTGCTCTTGGATCGTCTATTGCTATCTTATCTATCCTCTCTTGGTATTGTTTTCTTGTTGAAAATAGTTGGTAGTGGATTTGTCTCCGCCCAACAAGCTTGTACAAATTAACAATTCATGAATTGGTTTATATCATTATTATTTTCTTATTGTGGATGAGATTTAGTTATCATGGTTTTACTGTATTTTACAGCTTATGTATACATACGGGGGTTCCATATATTAGAGTATACTTCGTATGTATACAGCTGGCATGTCTACGTACTTAGTCCTAAGTATTTTGGAACTGGGGTGTTACATGTTAGTAACCTCCATCGTTGCTCGGGGAACGGGTACTACCCCATCTTGAGTTTCTGTTGGGAGGAAGTCGTCGAACTGAACGGATACCATGTTTGCAGCCATAGTGACCTCTTCGAAATCCAGCAACAGATCATTGTAGTTGGTGAGGCTTTGGATGTACCGCTTTAATGTGAAGCACTCCTGTATGGGGTGGTGGACATAGCGGTGGAAGTGATAATACTTTGGATCCTTGATCACTGCCACTTGAGGCTCGTGCTCTACATCACGGAGTTGGATCCTACCCGCCTACAGGAGCATGTCGAAGATAGGCTTGACATGGCTATCTTCAAAAGAGTATGTCATCTCCTTGGGCCTCGAAACTTCTGTTTGCTTTTGTTCAGGCTTTTTGGGTGTACCAGCAACTATGGCATGTTTGCCTTTGGTGTCTCGGTTATTGGAGGTGCTGCCACTGTTGTTGTTATTGGAGGTGGTATTAGGATATTTGCCCTTGTCCTCTCCATCTGGGATGTGTAATCCCGGCTGGCAGGCCTTCTTTAATTTTGTCTCCGCGTTTATAGCGCTTATGATGAAAGTTGTCCAATCTTTGAATTGATCTTCACCCTTCCAGAGGCTGATTGCGGGGAGAAACTTCTTTTGGCAGATTTCAATCAAAGAGCTTTTCGGATTGCCTTGAGGCAATCTCATCACGGTTTGGCGAAACCGCTCGATATGGTTTTTCGTTAGCTTCCTTTCTTCCTGAGCGACGTCCATGAGAGACGACATTGTCACATCATGCCCTACTTCATAGAACCTTTCCAGGAACATGTGTTTGAAGCCGTCAAAAGAATAGATGCAGTTGTTCGGGAGGTTGCGGTACGAGTCGAAAGCGATTCCTTCCAATGCTCCGATAAATAGTCGTGTGAGGATGGCATCATTATACGGCAAGTGGTCTGTTGTGATCTCAAAATAAGTCATGTACCGGCTAGCAGAGGTCTTCCCGTCATATGAATCAATATGAAACGATTTGTACCGCGGAGGAAAATGAACGTCTCTCCATGCAACGGGATACGGCTACCGTATTCTGAGGTCCCGGAAGGAGTCTCGGGCATTGAATATTGCTCGAAGTTCCTAGACTTCTTTCCTTGCCTTCCTGGCCTCGTCTATAGCTAAGGGAGCAGATATTCCAGGAGGATTATCGCCCAGAGGAGGAGCGGTTGTGTTTGAGTCTGTATTGACTGCGGGGCCCAAGCTTGTTTGTCCAGGTATCCTTGTTGGTTAAGTCGGCAAGGCAGCCTTAATCTCGTCTACTGACTTGACCAAGGTTAGGATCATGGCTTCAAGTGCTTCTAGACGTTGTCGATTACTAGGCCCTTCGTAATCATCTTCTGTCATAAATATTGTCCGCACGTAGGAAGAGACGGAGGGGACCGTAGAGGATGTGCTTTTCGTGACGTACCTTCGTATGGAGAAATCGTCGGGGAACATCGTAATGTCCTCCTCCTCAAATTCGGAAGGGGTGCTACCCCTGCACAGAAAACTGCATCATCTTGGCGAAGGCGGTCACCCTCGGGGACGTCCAAGTTTGTTGTATAATTCTAGTGGATCGCTACCCCCTGCGCATCCTCTTGGAACACCGGGTTGTTGCATACATTCAGGGGACTACTATCCCCAGCTTCGTTCACCCTCAGGGACCTCGAGGATGAACCCCCGAGTTTTGGAAGCTTCTTTCTTGAACAGGTGCCTAGGTAGACATCCCATGTGATCGTCGGCAATAATCCTCCAGATGAGAGTTTTCTTGCCGTGCTGGCTGAGGTTGCCGAGCTGGAGGAGCCCGTATTCTTTCTTTCTTTGTCGGCAGGAACCTTCCGAGTTGAATTACAGGAGGCAAAAAGAAATTCCTCGTCTCTCAAAATTTGTACTTGTTTTTCGAGTTGTTGTCGGACAGGTGCTGACTGGTGCAGTCGTTGGAAGACGGACTGCTGGTCTTTAGGTGCTGCCAACTTGTTACAGCAGCAGTTGATGACGACTTGGGTACAATGATGTCCTAGAGAGGGCTCACTGCATTCCAAGGTTGCCTCTCTCTTCTTGCGTTTGTGGATGAGAACCTCTTACAAGTCGAGAGAAGATTAATCTACCTTTGCATCCATTTTATGGGCCCCGGTATCCCAGGCACACGGGTGCGTAGGTATCATGTTTTCTCCCTGATCTGAGGCTAGTAAAAGCACTTGCTCTAGATCATTGTGGGAAGACTCTTGGGACCTACCCTGTCCGTTTGTCGTTGAGGGATGGACGTGGGGGGTCCTGTACAACTTTCCATCAGGGGCCCGTGTAACGACTAATGGTACCCGCTGACGGTCAGCAGATTGGACAATTGGCTGGGCTTGTTGAGCCCGCACTGCCCTAGGCTTCTTCGACTTAGCACCCAAAGGTGCATAGTAGAAAGATTCTAACTCGAAATCTTCAATGTTCTCTATGGGCAGAATGGGGTTTGGCCTGCATGAGTTACGATCGAAGATGGAGCTTCTGTCGGGGCCGCAGAGGTACCCTGCCTGCGACCAGGATTGGCTGTCGCATAGGCTGCCTGACTGCGGTCGCCGCTCTTATGCGGTCTCTTCTTTGATCGCAGGGATTTCCCCTGTACCCCCGATAGTCCTGCATCGTAGTGTTTTTCTCTACCAGATTTTGGGATAGCGGGGTCCTCTGCAGTTCGAAGCGAGACCGCATGGGAGCTTTGGTCACTGTCTTGACGACGAAAGGAGTTCCTTCCAGAGCCTGGCGAGGGACAGTGGTCTTGGGCCTCCGTGTCCTGCGAGCTTTTTTCGAGTTGGTCCACTTCTGTGCTGGGCTAGTTCTCCCTTCGAAGAGCATTTCCTCTAATGCTTGTTGATCAAAGCGAACAACAAGCATCTGTTGCGTAGAGCCGAGCTTGGACATATCGGATTGCGTCACCAATTTCTCATCGGTGGAGAAAGAAGTCCCCAGCAGAGTCGTCATCATTTTTGCCATTAATTATCAAAACAAGAACTACAGAGGAACTCGATTTGATTGCAAACTCGCAAGTACAAAAGAGAGCCTAGAAAGAAATCCTATGAAACAATCTAAGTACAATTATTTAGTTTAGATTCTGGGGGGGTGACGGTAGAGGCTCGAAAGAAGTGTAGAAACTCTGCCTTACTCCTTGGACTATCGTATGCAGTCTTTAATCTTGAGAAAATGCTCTTGATTTTGGGGTCCAGTACTATGCATGGGTATGATACCCTACTATTTATAGAGGCTTCTGGATGAGGCATATTTTGGGCCGCATAGGTGGTCAAGTAGCCATGTGGCTGTAACAGTGCACCAAGACCCGGTCTTTAGCTGCCAGCTGGGTGTCCGTTGATATTTTTTTTGCAACATATCTAGGTGGTTCAAGACTTTGTCAATTCGCCACGTATTAAACCACAAAGTATAATTAATCTGTTAAGGGAATTTGGAGAATTTTGGACCGTATAAGGCTCATGCGGCTCAAAAGTAGGTCGTAGTCTCCCTTGGTCGCAGGACATCCCTGCTTCATCTTGGCCGCATAGTTGTCACAGGAATTTTCTTCTGCGGCCTGAATCAACTTTGGCTGCATAGTGGTCTCAGGAGCCTTCTTTCTGCGACCTGAATTAACTTGGCCGCAGAGTTGTCATAGGAGCCTTCCTTATGCGGCCTGAATCATTTTGACGCAGAGTTGTCATAGGAGCCTTCCTTTTGCGGCCCGGATCAGCTAGTCCACAGAGTTGCCATAGGAGCCTTCCTTCTGCGGCCCGGATCAGCTATTCTGCAGAGTTGACGTAGGAGCCTTCCTTCTGCGGCTCGAATCAACTTGACCGCAGAGTTGTCATAGGAGCCTTCCTTCTGTGGCCTGAATCAACTGGGCCGTATACCGCCTATGCGGTCGGTATTTTCATACTTCTACACTACATGCACTAACTTATATACCATACTCATAGGTCTCGACACTCTACACACACATGTGTAGTCACACACACATTGCACTTGTGCACATGCGACACACACATACACACATAGAATACCTACCAATTGACACACAAATGCATAACACAAACATGATATCAATCCTTAAGATACACAACTATAATCTATGATACCCAATGGTATCCACATGAGTCCAAAATATGATACCCCCCCCCCCCTCCCTCTCTCTCCCTATATATATATATATATATATATATATATATATATATATATATATATATATATATATATATATTTTATATATATATATATATATATATATATATATATATATATATATATGACACATGATATATATATATATATCATGTGTCATATATATATATATTTTATAAAATATATATATATATATATATATATATATGACACATGACATATATATATATATATATATATATATAATATATATATATATATATATATATATATATATATATATATATATATATATATATATATAAAATATATATATATATATATATATATATATATATATATATATAAATATATATATATATATATATATATATTTTTTTTTTTTTTTTTTGAACAACTCCTTTATTGAAGATAAGAGGCGGAAACAAAAAGTACAGTGGACTTAAAAGAAGAAAAGGAGAAATCAACAACTATTGATTCTTCCGCCCATGGGAGCATGCCACCGTTGCCTTTCCGATTTGCCGTTGGATCTCCTTGCAAACTTGCCACCCGTTGTATTTGTATTGTTCGTACCGCCACTTATTCCTGTTCTTCCACAGAACCCAGCAAATAGCCCCGACAGAAATTTGTTTGAAATGAAGATTATTTCTTCTCCACCAAAGTTGAAGACATTCCTCCAAGCTGGACACACGTCCTCTAATCTGAACGAGAGATTGGTTCATCCTCCATACTTGCTTGGCCAAATCACTCTCAAAGAAAATGTGCTGGATATCTTCAGGTTGAGGATGAAAACAACAGTAACAGGAGGAAGCAAGCTGATAGCCGAGTCTTTGAACATTGTCATCAGTAGGGAGGCATCCAAGAAGAATTCTCCAAAGTAGTATAGACCATTTAGAAGGAATGCAGGAACTCCATATATGTTTGAACCTAGTATCAACGGGGAAAGGTTGACGAATCACTTTCCAAGCCGAAGACACTGTGAAGGTGGATCCATGAAGCCAATGAACGCCATGGTCATCTTCTGCAATTAGAAGAAACCTTTCATCCATGTCACACCCTGCAAGTATACGACGCCAAATATGGGAAGCATTAGAGTTGATCCTTGCTTGTGATGGGTGAATATGGGGGAAGTACTTCTTTTTCATAAATGACGTCCAAAGAAGATCTTGAGATCGCAACTTCCACCATAGTTTAACAGTGAACGCGTCAAAGACGTCCTTCAATCTCCTGATTCCCAAGCCTCCCTCCTCATGGGGTCTAGCAATTTGATTCTAACCAATCCATGAGCGTTTCCTGTACCCATCCTTCGAACCCCATAAAAATTCACTGAACATGGCTTCGATTTGCTTAAGGACACTCATAGAGGGATTGCAAGCAGCAAGACAAAAGATCGGTATGGAAGAGAGAACTGATTTAAGAAGAATCAACTTACCCCCAGGCGATAACGTCTTGTTGTGCCAGCCTTCAATTTTGCTATGAATTTTGTTTTTTAGTTCGTCGAACATCGCCGAGTTCCTCCTGCCATTCATAAGGGGGCAGCCGAGATAGGTAATAGGGGGATGTTGAAGTTGATAGCCAGTCAACAAACTCAACGAAATGCCTCTATCCTCAGGGAAGTCCTCTGAAACACAGATCGCTGATTTAGATGAATTTACCAGCTGGCCTGAGGCACATTCATACCGATGGAGGACCTGTGTAAGCAGTTGTATCGATCTCCTATCACCACCCGAAAATATAAGTAAATCATCGGCATACGCCAGATGTGTCACTCTAGGGCAACCACTGGGAGAATAATAAGGAGTAAATCCGCGTTGCGTAGCTAGTCTTTGTAGATTTCTACTCAACGATTCAGCAGCAATAACAAATAGCATAGGAGAGAGTGGATCACCTTGGCGTAGTCCACGAAAAGCTTGGAAATAACCCGAAATGTTGCCATTGATCATGGTCGAGAACCAGACGTTGTTGACCAGATGAAGAATCATGTTAATCCAAGTTTCATTGAATCCAAGCTTGCGGAGAGTGGCGAAAAGAAATCTCCAATTAACTCGATCATAGGCCTTACTCATGTCGAGTTTAATTGCTGCATTCCGTCCCCAGTTATCATGACCTAGCATACTGAACATCTCCTGTGCTAGGACGATATTATCGACTATTTCCCTGCCCTTGATAAATCCACTTTGTTCAGGTGATATGATCCTCGCCATCATAGGGGAGAGCCTATTAGCCAGGAGCTTTGAGAAAATTTTGTTTACAAAATTACAAAGGCTAATAGGTCGATAGTCACCAATGGAAGCCGGACTTTTGTTCTTCGGGATCAAAATGAGGAGAGTGCTAGTGATATTTTTGGGCAAAGAAAAGCCATCAAAAAACATATAGACCGCAGCAAGAATATCATGTTTAATGATTGGCCAGCATTTGATAAAAAATACCCCATTGAACCCATCTGGGCCAGGGGCACTATGACGATCAATAGATTTCACCGTTCTAAACAGCTCCTCCATATCAGGCTTCTTAGTCAATGCAGCATTATCTTCTTCAGACAGAATGTTAGGGAGGACGGACATAAAATCGTCATCTATGCTAACAGGTTCAGGGAGGAATACCTTAGTAAAGTGTTCATTTGCAATCTTTTGAATATCCTCTAACTCCGTAGCAGTAGAGCCATCCTCACCCCGAATGTGATGAATGTGAAGTCGTCGGTGCTTGTTCGAGACGCAAGAATGAAAATACCCAGAGTTACGATCTCCTTGCAAATCCCATTTAAGTCGAGCCTTTTACTTCCAATACGACTCTTCAATTTGAATTCTTTGTTTGAGATGAGCTTGAGCCTCCTGAAGATCTGATCGTAATGAAGGATCATTCTCAAAAGCAACTTCGGCTGCAACCACTCTATCCTCAGCCATTTTCACAGCCTGAAAGATATCACCGAAGGTGGCGTGACTCCATGCAGATAAGGCTTTTCGAGTAGCTGTCAGCCGCATACCCAAGTTGAGGATGGGATGATGATGGTGAACCGAAGTCCAAGCTTGCTCCACCGTTTGTTGAAAAGAGAAATGATTTGGCCAAAAAGATAGAAAGCGGAACGGCTTCTTAGGGACTGCGGCTCTAGCCCAAAGCTGAAGGAGGATGGGAGCATGGTCCGACTCCGTACGATTGAGGTGATCACATTTAGTGAGAGGCGCCCAATCCCACCACTTGTTGTCCATAAGCACCCTATCCAGGCGTGAACCCTGTCGGTCGGGGCCATCCACTGATTTAACCCATGTGAAACGATTTCCGGAGAATGGGGCCTCCTCAACCCCAGCCGCCATGTGGAATGCCCTGAAATCCTGCATAGACGCCTCATTGGGGGGTAAACCCCCGAACTTTTCATCAGCTCTAGTGATTGCGTTAAAATCCCCACCAATCAGCCATGGATATGGGAAGACGGTCTGTAGCTGTAGCAGAGAGTCCCAAAGCAGACGACGTCCCTCCTTGGTGTTACAACCATGAACAACAGTAATAATAGCAGTTGACGGGATCAGTGGATAAGAAAAAAGTACAGAAAGAGATTGATCTGTCGAATCAGCTAGAGTGAACTGCCCCTCCTTACTACAAAGTATCCAGATATTCCCTTTGTCATTAGAAACAGCCATGTGAAAGCCAAGTTTGACTTGATAAAAGTGAAGTTGATCTGGACTAACTTTAGGTTCAATAATAGCAAGGAATTGCACTTTGTGAATACGACAAAGAGTTTTCATTCTTTTAAGAGTCATGTTGTTTGCTATACCCCGAACATTCCAAAAAAGTATGTCAAACATCAGAGGAGGTTGAGGAGGAAGGGTTTGAGGGGTGCTTAGCTGCCGAGCGAAGGACTCGAGACGAAGGAGGCGGTGGCAACTTCTTAGCTCTGGGTTCAGTTGGATGGATGGCTACTGCCGTATTCTGAGCATTACGGGCTTCCTCGTCTTCAACCTGAAGAGCCCATGACCTTTCTTGAGTAGTGAGTTCGCCTTCCTCGCGTTGGTCATCGGAGGGGAAACCTTCTTGGCCGGAATTGTGAGGAGGTGGAATAAGTGGTGCAGGAACGACAGGGTCCTCCACACCCTCAGATGTGTTGGCCATGGAAGTGGATACCGTCGCTGTCACAGGAGCAGTGTCTGTCGAATCAGTAAGAATGACGCCGCCGTCAGGAGCTGGTGGGATGGCAGGGTTTATTTGAGCCTGGAGAGAGGATGGACTACGTGGCAGTTCACTATTGGAGGGAACCGGAGAAGTAGTGGTGGGGTTCACGTGAAGGGTTTGAGTAATTAAAGTTTGTCACTGCCACTTTTCTAGCTTGAGGGTATTTTGGTCATTTTCAAAATTTTGGAATTATTTTGGGATTATTATTATTAATTATATTTAATATGATTTTTAGTGATTTTTGGTGATTTTTGGTAGAATTGTTTTGACCCTATATTTGACTTTGACTCATGTTGACTAGGAGACTGTCCTATTGGCTAACCTAGGTCAAGACACTTTGGTTAGGTTAAGAGACCCTAGTGTGACCTAAGTTAATTATTTCAAGTTCATTAGAATTGGTTTGGGGTGATTAGGAGCTAGTTT
>JANAVB010029405.1:0-34637 GCA_029216955.1 Iris pallida | reverse complement strand
TACTCACTACTAATATATATATATTATATAGATATATATATATATATATATATATATATATATATATATATAACGCGCACACACACACACACACACACACACACACACACACTATATATATATATATTATATATATATATAGATATATTAATATAAATATATATATATATATATATAATAAATCGAAAAAGCATTTTATTGAAGGCTAAAAGTGGCTCATGAAGAGCATTACACAGGTACTGGGCCAAAGACAAAAGGGCCCTAAACAACATTACAAAGCAAAACAAGAAAATAGCATGATTTCACATGGCAGAACGTTGTGGGTACGAGGCCAAGGAGCATCCAGCCCATAGCAGGCGGTTCACTGCCCAAAGAGGACATGCTGGGCGGGAGATTAGTTGGAGTTCTCTGTGTTTTTTTTGGCCAAAGTCAAGCAGGTTTGAAAAAATTCAAAGATGTGCACGCAAAACGGAGGGCGCGTGGCCCCAGGGGGGCACGTGGACCCAAGCCATGATGGGCGCGGGGCCCCAGGGGGGTGCACGCGGACCCGAGTTCACCACAGTGGGGGGGGAAACCGAAGGGATGGCAGGGAGAGAGACGGGGGGGGAGGGGGGAGCACGGCGGCTTCGGCGAGCCGAGGCGGAAAGCCGATCGGAGGAGCGCCGAGCGGGAAGCGCCAACTGAGGGAGGTAGAGGGGGTGGGGGGGTTTCGGCCGCCAACGGGCAGAGCCGGGGGGGGGTCTTACCCCCGGCGAGGGTGGTTCTCCGGCAGGTGACGGAGAGAGCGCCGGAGGCCCTCGCTAATGGCGAGGCGAGGAGGGGACCGCGTTGACGCAGGGGACGGGCGGCTGGCCGGCGCCGGGGACAGCGCAGCCACGCGAGCCCACGAAGGAGGGGAAGGGGAGATCACCACGGCCGACGAGAGATGGGGTTCCGGCACCAGGGAGAGGGCGGGACCGCCGAGGGGTACAACGACAGTGAGGTATGGAACCGGCGCTGTGGGGGCAGGGCCACCGGGAGTTGCAGTCGGGGGGCTGACGGAGGACGGGGGAAGGGCGGGAACGCCAGAAAGGGCCACTGCCTGGCCGCCCGGGAAGAAAGAGGGGGTGGGGGGCACTTCTTGGCCGCCGGGTGCAGGAGGGGACGGAAGGCCGACCATCGCCGGGGGAAGGCGGAGGGCGGGGGCCAACCCAGGTCCGCCGGAGGGCACCGCCGGAGAGTTTGTCAAGGGGCGGGAGACCTCCTCCGAAGAAGGAGCGGCGAGGGGGGGGGTACCCCGGAGCGGAGAGAGGTGCGGCGAGGGGGGGGACGCACCGGAGCGGAGGAAGGCTGGCCTGGCGGAAGGCCCGAGCCCGGCGGAGGGATGGCTGGGAGGGGGTCCGTGAGGGCAACCGCAGGGCTGGGCCGCCTACGACGAGCCCGACGTCGCCGAGGGTGGCGACGTGGCTGCGGAGAGACGACCTGGTTGAACCCGGACAGCCACGGAGGGGGGGGCTCCCTGGCAGAGCCCGAACAACCACGGAGGGGTGGTCCAGGCGGGTCTCGTCTGTTCAGAGGGGGAGGGGAAGCCTCCGGAGGGGACGAACACCACGATGGGCGCCGCCGGGCCGAGCAGCCCGAACGGCCAACCCAGCCACCAGCCCCCCAATGGGGAGGTCGGCGGAGAGGCGAGGAGCGGGGCAGACGCCTGCTTCCTGCGAGCCATCTCACATATATTATATATATATATATATATATTGTAGAAGCATGGAAAAGGACAAGAAAAGCCCATGCGGCTCAAAACAGAAGGAGCCTCATGCGGCTCAGGAATCGATTAGAGCTTCATGCGGCTCAAAAGTCATTCAGAACTTCATGCGGCTCGGAAATCCCCAAACAGCTCAATGCGGCTCGGGTAAAGCTACGTGGCCCTACGCTTCTACAGCTGGCCATAAAGCCGCTGCCTCATTAATTGCTCTGACGGCAGCTCTGACACGGTGAAATGATGGCTCTGACATAAAGGTGAAATGATGAGTCTGACATGATGGCGTGCTCCTAGGAAAACGAAAAAAAATCTTTTTTAGCTAGTACGATCCACCAACTCCAAAGCACCCCTATGCGGCTGCCATCTTCATGCGGCTGCCATCCCCATGCGGCTGCCACTCCTATGCGGCTGCCATCTTCTTGCGGTTGCCATCTTTATGCGGCTGCCATCCCCATGCGGCTGCCACTCCTATGCGGCTGTCATCTTCATGCGGCTGCCATCTTCATGCGGCTACCATCTACATGCGGCTCAGATTAAAAGACTTCTATGCGGTTCAGATAAGGCCACCCTTATGCGGCTCTGACATGAGGCCACACTCATGCGGCTCAACTATGACAGTCCCCATGCGGCTCCCAATAATTCATACTTATGGCAATAGACATGACAGACAGCTGAGACACATGGCGGTCTTATCGGAGTTATGGCTGCTAGTAAATCAAAATAAATGCAGATTTGACGTAATCAACAAGATCAATCTCTAAAAATAGATAAGACAGATTTATTGCAATCATCATAACTGCCCAGATTTATTGCAATCAAGATTGATTTTCAACTAAACAAGATCAAGGCGAATCTCAATCAAATCCCTATTCGCCCACTTTTCAAGGAACAATCACTGCACACCCCACTCCTGTAAATAGCAAAGTGCCATTCCTTTGCAAACCCTAGCTAGCAACCTGAACAGACACCTAGCCACCTAAAAAAATAGTTAGCCAGAGACAAAGAGAGCACTGGGAAGAGAGAGCGGCGACACACAGAGGAGTCTCCCCACAGATCCTAGAGCATTTCTTCATAAGAGCGAAGGCTACATCCGATCATCCAAGGAGTAAGGCAGAGTTGATAGCACTCTCCTGAGCCCCTATCGTCACCCCCCAGAAAAAACTAAATAATTATACTTAGATTGCTGTACCCAGGTTTTCGTCCCTAGGCTTTCTTTGTACGAGCGAGTTTGTATTGTGAGTTAAAGTTCAGTCCTCCCATAAAACTGTTCTGTTCTTTGATAATCAATGGCAAACACGATGGCGACTCTGCTGGGGACTAACTTCTCCAAGGCTGAGGAGTTAGTGATGCAATCGGATACAGCCAAACTTGGCTCCACACAACAGATGCTGGTCGTCCGTTTCAATCAGCAGACGTTTGAAGAAATGCTCTCCGACGGGAGCGCTGGCCCGGTCCAGAAGCGAGCCCGCACGAAGAAGGCCCGCAGGGAGTGGAGGCCCAAGTCATTTGCTCCTTCCCAAGTTCTGGAAGAAATGCTCTCCATTGCCCAAGACGGCGGAGAAGACTCTCATGCGGCCCTACTTCAGACCGTAGAGGACTTTGCTGTCCCCAAGTCCGGCAGAAGAAAATACTATGATTTTGGACTTGCAGGGGCAAAGAGGAACTCTGTACGGTCCAAGTTGCATAAGGGTGCCAGCCGCATAGAGAAGACTTATGCGGCAATAAAAGTTAGCCGTATGAATGCTGATGCCAGCCGCATGAATGCTGATGCGACCACAAAAGTCAGCCACATGAATGGTGATTCCAGCTGCATGAATGCTGATGCGGCCACAAAAGCCAGCCGCATGAATGCTGATGCGGCCACAAAAGTCAGCCGCATGAATGCCCATGTGGCAGCCAAAACCAGCCGCATACAGACTACTTATGCGGCCACAAATGCTAGCCGCATGCAGACAGCCTGCACGACCACCAATCCTAGCCGTAGGCCATCTGCTCCATGCGGCTCGGGCTCCGTCTTCGACCGACTCTCATTCTCTCAGCAGGACCCCTGATGAAAAGTTGTATAAAACTATTCGTATCCAGCCCCCGGCGGCTAATGGACGGAATAGTTATCAAGAATCTTCCAACAACGATCTGGGGCCAGTACTCTCACTAGCCTCACATCAGGGAGCAGACGGAATGCCAACACACTCGTGCGCTCGGGACTACTAGGCCCACAAAGCGAGTGACTTGCGTGATATGATTCTTCACAAACGCAAAGAAAAAGAAGAAAGCTTGGCGTGCAGAGAGTCCCTTCATGGACATCACTGTACTCAAATTATTGTTAACTGTTGCTGCAGTAAGGCGACCGCACAAGAGGACCGACAGTCTATCTTCCAACGACTGCAACAGCCAAACTCAGGAGACGAGGCGCATCATGTCGCCTCCTGCAACTCTGCTCAGAAGGTCCCTACTAGCAAAGAAGGGAAGAAAATGAGGGTGGCTAGCCCAAGGATTACAACCAGTACGACCAAGAGACTCTCATCCATGCGGTTGCCCACAACCACCGTAGGAGGGGTTTTTCAAGGCACCCGATCAAAGTTGAAATCTTCAACACTTGGAGATTCTTCATCTACATCTCTGGGGGTAACTGAAGCTGGGGATAGTACCCTTCCGAATGTCCACAACAATCTGACGTTCCAAGAAGATGCATCAATTCCCCCGACAGATACAGTAGACCCAGACGTCCCCGAGGACGTCCACGGGTCCCAAGACGAGACAGCCTCCTACACAGAGGGTAGCACTTCCTCTGAGTCCGAATCAGAGGAGAACATCCCTACGTACCCCGACGACTTCTTCCTACGAGGGTATGATTCGTAGAGTACGTCTTCTACCGTGCCTTCCACTGTTCCCCATGTAAGAACGGTGTTCATGACGAATGACCGAGATGGTCCCAGTGATCGCCAACACATCGACACTCTGGAGGCCATCCTTCATACCTTGGTCAAATCTGTGGACGAGATCAAAGCGGCCCTACCAACTTTGCAGAAAAGGATGCCCGGCCAAACAAGCTTGGATCCCGCGGTCAATGCGGACTCAAATACAACGGCACAAAATTCGGGTGACAATCCTCCCGAACTATCAGCTCCCACCGCTGCAGATGAGGCCAGGGAGGCGAGACGTGAGGTCCAGGAGCTCCGGGCCATGTTCTACGCCCGAAAAAACCTGCCAGGACCTCAGGATACGACAACCGTATCCTGCTGCATGGAGAGATGTTCCCATTCCACCAAGATATAAACCATTCAACATCAATCCATATGATGGAAAGACTTCGGCAAGCCGGTACATCACCTACTTCAAAGTTATAACCGACCATCTGCCGCATGACGATGCCATACTCATGCGATTGTTCATCGGGGCATTGGAGGGGGTCGCCTTCGATTGGTACCGCAACTTACCGGACAACAGCATCTATTCCTTCGTTGGCTTCAAACGGATGTTCTTAGAAAGGTTCTATGAGGTAGGATAAGATGTAACAATGTCGACCCTCATGGACGTCGTTCAAGGAGAGAAGGAGCTGACAAGAAACTACATTGAGCGGTTTCGCCAAACAGCGATGAAGCTGCCCTCCAGTAACCCGGACTCTTCCTTAATTAAAATTTGCCAAAAGAGTCTGCTTCCCATAATCAGTCTCTGGATGAGCGAAAGTCAATTTAAGGACTGAAAGACTTTCATCATCAGCGCCACTAGCGCAGAAGACAAGTTGAAGAAAGCCCGCCAGCTGGGACTGTACATCTCGGATGGAGAGGACAAGACCAAGCGCCTAAACAACAACAATGGTGGTAATTCCTCTAACAACCGAGACAATAGAGGCAAGCAGGCTATGGTGGCTGACACAGCCCCGAAATACGAACCGAAGCAAGCAGAAAAGCAGTGGCCGCAGATGACTTATTCTTTCGAGGACAGCCATGTCAAGCCCATCCTTGATATGCTCATCCAAGGAGACAGAATTCAGCTCCCTCCTCCAAGGCGTGAACCGTGACCTGCAGAGATGGAGAGCCCAAAGTACTGCCACTACCATCGTTACGTCCACCATGCTACACAAGACTGCTACCAATTGAAGTGGTACATCCAGCACCTCATTGACTCCAAGGCCCTGGCAATTGATTTCGAGGAGGTGACATTCGCTGCCAATATGGTCTCGGTCTAATTCGGCAGCTTCTCGTCGACGAAGACACAAGATGGAGTAGTACCTGTCCCCCGAGCAAAAATAGAGGTCGCTAATCTTCCACCTCCCTGAAACCAAGCTGCTGGTCTAGTGCCCCTCACCACATCACGAGGGGAGGTCATGTGGGTCCATCAGGACTTAGTATCCAAAGTAACCCAGTCAGCATCACCTATTACTGGCAAGAAGAAAGGTGGGAAAATCAAATCCTGTCGCACAATCTCGGCCGACGTGGAAGAAGCGACGGCTGTCGTTACCCGATCCGGTGTACAAACTCAACTTCCATCGGGTAACTCTGCTGAAGATCAGCAGCCGACTGCTGCTGATGCTCCAGGGCCCTCTCAACCTCCGACGACCGACAAGCCTAGGCCGAAGGAGACCCGCTTCGACAAGTCGCTGCTCCAAAAAGATACGCCTCAGGGGCTGGAGAGGCCCTATAATTTTGATATCTTGGCACAATTGGCCAACACACCGGCCAAATTATCATTATATGAGCTCCTGAGACTCTCCAAAGATGTTCGCGTCGCACTGAGCGAGGCACTCCAGAACGTCGACGTATACCTGGCTCAGGTCAACCTTACAAGCGAGGGCTCACCGGCTGATCTCCAAGCTAGCGCTTGTACAGGAGCCATGCCCAACATTATCTTCACTCCGTAGGACATGCTCATCAAAACCAACCTGCACGATCGCCCTTTGTATTATACTGGATATATCGACGACGTCAAGATGGATCGGATGCATATTGATCCCGGTTCTTCGATAAGCATTATCCTGAAGAGCTTGCTCCACCATCTGCGCATCCCTATGCATCGGCTGACTCCTACCAGTACCGCCATCAGCGGCTTCAATTTTGGGAGAAGCTACCCCATCGGGAAGATTCGCCTGAAGTGCCAAATCGGCGACCTTCAGTCGGAAGTAACTTGCTAGTCATCGACGTAGACACCTCCTACAATATTCTTCTGGGGCGTCCGTATATACACGATTATATGATCATGCCTTCTACATTACACCAATGCTTCAAGTACATCAATAAGTATGGTTTCGTGAGGACGGAATTTGCCGACATCGATCCCTTCAAAGGGGTCGAATCCTACTATTCAGATTCCTACTTGTAAGAGAAGTCAAAGAGGCACCTGATCAACGAAGATGTTCAAGAGCAAACGGAGGCCATGGCAGGGCCGGAGGAACCCTTGAGAATCCATCTCCAACCCCGCAAACTAGGAAGCACTGCACCTCTAACAGCCACTCTACGTAGAGAAGCAACTGGTCTCCCGGTGCTTACTACACAAAAGGAGCAAATGACGATCCGACTGCCAAGGTCTGGCCAAGCGCCGAGACCCACTACGGAGCCTCTGACAATCAGGCTGCCTAGAGTCGATCAACAACAAACAGAAGAGTCCTATCCTTCTGTTAAGCCAATAACGATTCGTCTTCCAAGAATGAGTCGACAGCCGAGTGCTAAGCCGGGGACTGCTAGCGAGCCAACAACGCCCCGCCCGACACCAAACACCAAACTGGGGGTTGCTAGTGTGCCAACAACTCCACGCTCTGCTCCACCAGTGGAGCCCCTGATGATTAAGCTGCCCAAGTCATCCTTCCAGTCTTCATTAACACAGGGGAAGGCCGACGAGGAGTTAGAGCTGGCCAAGTATGTGGCTGCTCACACTGATGTTCCGTCTGCAGATGATGTAATTCCATCAGAAAAGATACCTTACTTCCTCAATAAAGGGTTATCTTTGAACTACCTCGAGCTTGATAAGCTTCGTGTAATGTATGCGATGGAACACGGTATAGGCACCAATCTACACACACAAGTCACCAATGTCCATACCACAAATCGACTTACTCCCATCGAAGGCGCCTACTTCCTAATCGAAGGAGAGGATCATCCAATCATTTTTGACCGAAAGAACGATCCACAGCCCTTTAGGCTAGAAGAAGTCGATCTAGAACCCGACACTGGGAGATTGCCCCTTTACCTGTATAGCTCCCGATCTAAGTACCTCATGCAAAAACAAGGGTATGATATGGAGGCTACACCAGGCCTGAACTACGGCACCTGCCGATGATTACCTTTACAATTGCCAGTCCCGACGGGAAAACCACGGGATTACTACAGCAAGATCGGGCATGGCCTAGGCTATGTTACTCCTGCAATAACTCCTGAAAGCTCAGATGAAGAATGTGACTGGCATTCACATTCGACCGGATCACCTACTTATGACTCAGATGTTAGCATTGGAGACATGCTCACACAAGTTTGGTATGTCAATATGGCATTTACCGACGCCTACGAAGAAGATGAAGACATTCCTGAACTTCTTGAGTTAGAGTCATGGGCACAACAACTAGATGTGCAATAGGAGAAGCGGTTCGAACAAAGAGAGCCTCCTACCAAATATGAGGTCATACAAGTCGACCTTGACGACGAGTCCTCTCCAACACCAATCTTCGTCAGCAAAAGTCTGATAAACGAAGAACGAGAATCGCTACTACAACTCATCAGAGAATATATTAATGTATTCGTCTGGAGCTATAAAGACATGCCAGGGCTAAACCTCGAGGTTGCACTTCACAAACTCAACATCCGTTCGGACGCAAAATCGGCCAAGCAACAGCAATGACGGTTCTGCCCAGACGTCATGAATGCCATCGAAGCCGAAGTCAACAAACTGATAGCCAGCGGTTTCATTCGCGAGGAACAACATCCAGACTGGGTAGCCAATATAGTACCAGTCCTTAAGAAGAATAGGAAGATCCAAATCTGCATCGATTTCAGGAACCTGAACGAGGCGTGTCCTAAGGATGATTTCCCCCTCCCTATTACAGATATAAAGATTGACAACACCTGTGGCTTTGAGCGCATGTCATTCATGGATGGATTCTCAGGGTACAACCAAATCAAGATGTTCCCTGATGATGAAAAGCATACATCATTCCGAATACCGATTGGCACATACTGCTACACAGTCATGCCTTTCAGTTTAAAAAATACTGGTGCCACCTATCAACGAGCCATGAGCATCATCTTCAGGGATCACTTGCGCAAGATGGTGGAATGCTACGTCGACGACATCCCTGTCAAGAGCCGCTCTAAAAAAGATCATCTGCATGATCCGAGGATAGTGTTCGACCTGATGCGAGTGCACAATTTGAAGATGAATCCCACAAAATCCTCCTTGGGCATATTCAGCGGGAAATTCTTGGGTTTTATCGTGACCTCCCAGGGTATCCATGTCGACCCTGAGAAAACAAAGGCAATCATGGAGATGGGTCCCCCAAGAAATCTCTGCGAACTCAGAGGCCTTCAAGGGAGGCTGGCTTACATCAGGAGGTTCATCTCTAACCTCTCCGGGCGATGTAAACCTTTCACGCACCTCATGAAGAAAGGTGTCTCCTTCGTATGGGATAAAGAGTGCCAGCGCACCTTCGACAACATCAAGGAATATCTGTCAAACCCTCAAGTCCTGGTAGCCCCGGTTGCTGGAAGGCCATTCCTGCTCTACGTACGAGCGATGGAGCATTCCCTCGGTGCTCTATTAGCACAAAACAACGATGAGGGCCATGAGCAAGCTATATACTACTTCAGTCGAATGATGATGGGGCCTGAACATCGATACACTGCCATGAAGGAGTGCCTCGCTCTGGTGTTCGCCATTCAGAAAATGCGATATTACGTCACAGGACAAACCATACATGTGATATCACGAGTCAACCCTCTCAGGGTCCTCATGACTAAACCGGGGGCACTCAGCTCTCGCCTCGCTACCTGGGCGATATTATTATCCCCGTATCACATGATCTTCGTCCCGTAGAAGGCTGTTAACGGTCAAGCTCTGGGAGACTTTTTAGCAGCCCATCCAGGTTCAGAGTCAACTAGAATATACGAAGAGATCCCAGATGAGGTTGCCAATTCGAATATGGTCTCTAATGATGCCATCTGGCGAATGTTCTTCGACGGTGCTTCGAGAACCGGGCCCAAGGGCAATATCGTCATAGGGGTCGAAATGGTACTGATTTCTTCCTCTGGACTGGTGATCAATTGGGCATACTCCCTCACGGAACCTTGCTCAAACAATGCTGCCGAGTACAATGCTCTGGTTATCGGCCTCTGACTTACAAAGGAACTGGAGGTAGAGCACCTCGAAGCATATGGCGATTCATAACTAATCGTCAATCAGGTTCGGGGGTCATACGAAGTTCGTCATGAAGACATGATCCCCTATCATCAAATAGCGATCGACATCATCTCATCCTTGGAAGGATTCTTCATAGAACACATTCCCAGGCTTCAGAACATGGAAGCTGATGCCCTAGCAGGCCTTGCCGCTTCCCTAGCGGTTCCAAATCACGAACACCACTTGATCGACGTAATAGGCCATGAATTGGTCTGTCCCAAGAACAACGTTCAGTGTGTTGAGAGTTACTCCGCTCTGACAGTCGACGAAATGCCAAACTGGAGACAGCCATTCATCAACTTTGAAGTCTATGGCATCTTGCTAGAGAGTCCGAAAGAAGCCACTTCCATTAGAAGGCGTTCCCTCAGATTCTTCTACGATACAGAGACGAAAATGCTGTATCGACGATCATACGAAGGATTACTGCTTCGGTGTCTATCAAATACAGAAGCTAAAGAAGCCGTGCGTGAAGCTCACAATGGAATCTGCGGGGCCCATCTGCCTGGCCCGAAGTTGCAAGACCGCCTTCGTCGAATGGGCTACTACTGGCCTACGATGGTAGCAGATACGATAGACTATGCAAGAAAGTGCAAAGCCTGTCAAGTCCACGCAGATTTCATCCATCAACTATTCGAGTTTCTACATCCGACGGTGGCATCCTGGCCATTCAAAGCATGGGGAATGGACATCATCGGTCCGATCACTCCACCTTCATCCAGAGGACACCGTTTCATACTCGCAATCACAGATTACTTATCCAAATGGGTGGAAGCTGTCCCGCTTACAGAAGTAAAGACTTTAAACATGATCAGCTTTCTCAAGCATCACGTCATCTATCGCTTTGGACTGCCCCGAAGGATCATCCACGATAATGGTCCACAGTTCACAAGCTACGCCTTCTATCGATTTTGTGACAAGCACCGAATCTAGAACATTACTTCAACACCGTATAATCCAGCGACGAATGGGTTGTCAGAAGCATTCAACAAAACTATAATCAAGCTACTCAAAAAGTTCGTGTCTTCAAACAAATACGACTGGAATGAGATGCTGGGCGAATGCTTATGGGTCTACCGTACTATAGTCCGGACGGCCACCGGGAACACACCATTCTCCCTGGTATACGACAGTGAGGCAGTTCTCCCCTTGGAGACCCAAATCCCCTCGCTCCGTGTTGCCCTCACCTATCGATTGACGACAGATGATAATTACCGTCGCCGGCTACAAGAGTTGGAGGCTTTAGACGAGAAGCGTCTGTTAGCTCAACAACGAATCAAGCTTTATCAAGCGCGCATCTCTAAGGATTTCAACAAGAAGGTTAAAATCAGAACATTCCAAGTGGGCGATCTCGTATTGGCATTTCGGAGGCTGATGGTTATGACTCACAAAACTGCCGGCAAATTCCAGCCAAAGTGGGAAGGCCCATTCATCATCGAGGCTGTATTATCCATTGGTGCTTACCGCCTTGTAAAACAAAATGGAGACTTGCTCATGTTGTCCGTCAACGGCAAGTTCCTGAAGAAATATCATGTCTAAACGACATCCTCCAAATCTACCAGACTGTTAAGTTATGTGCCCGCAGGTACCGCTGAACTTACACTCCTACCACTCCAAATAAATTTATATCGCATCTTCTGGGTAGTAGGTCATGTATGATCATACCTCTGAACTTCCTTCCTAAAAGAGCACCTTCCTCATGATCTAATTACCCGTACTTTTAGTACACAAAAAGGATAACAGATCCACAAAAATTTCTCGAAACAACCACGTCGATGTTACCTCTGAGTTGTTTCTTTTCCGCCAAAAATAAATCATCCCCTTACATAGAGCTTCCATGTCCTCATTACCTCTGAGTTGTTCTATGTATCCTTGATGGTGTCCACTCCTGCCATGTCCTCATTACCTCTGAGTAGGAAGACTCCATCGAAGAAACCCTCATGCTTGCCATGTCCTCATTAGCTCTGAGTAAGTATGTTGGTTCCCTTTCGACTTATCATCCGTACCCAAAACCGGAGTACGCTAAGGATAATAGGCCCACAAATGTCCACTGTTGACCACAAATATCCTCTGCTGAGTCTACTCCTGCCACGTCCTCGTTACCTATGAGCAGGAAGACTCCGCGATAAAAACCCCCATACTTGCCATGTCCTCATTACCTCTGAGTAAGTATGTTAGTTTTCTCTCGAATTATTATCTGTAACTAAAATCGGAGTGCGCCAAGGATAATAGGCCCATCAATGTCCTCTGCTGACCATAAATATTGTACTTAGTTTTCTAGTACAAGCACCTTATTTCTCATCATGCCCCGGGAGCCCAGCTGCTCCATGGCATTCTTTCTCTCGATACCAGGAACTTCCATGACTACCTTACTGTAGAACTGTTCTAACTATCTCGTCAAACTTTTTATCCGTACCTAAAACCAAGGTATGCCAAGGGTAACAGGTCCACAAACAGCCCTCCAGTGGGGCGAATACCACAACACTACAAATGCAACAAGCAATACAAATGAAGGGTAAAAACATACTCTTTTATTTGAAAACCAAAATTATTACATGTTCTGGGACCACATCCCTCTCAAAAAAGGAAAAGAACATAAACAAAAGAAGAAAAAAGCCGACTATGGTTCGACGGAACATAATTCCAGGAGACGGTCCCTCAGCAAGGCAGTCGACCGCTCAAACCGCTGCTTGGTTCGACGCTCGGCCTCCTAAGATAGCCACTCCGCATCATCCAAATGCGCATGAGCCCGCCAGCCATCCTCAAGCTTCTTCAGAGCAACCTCCAGGCCAGCAGAAGCTCGAGTGACCTTGTCGGTCTCCTGGACAATCAGCTCCTTTTCCGTACGGGCGGCTTTGAGTTCAGACTCCAAGAAAGCCAGCTTCCTCTGAAGCTCGAGGGTCTGCTCCCTGGTGTCAATTACCCCATGGGAGGCAGCCGCTTTTCGAGCTGTACATTCTTCACTCCTGCGGCTCAACTGATCATATTGCTGAGACAGATCGCGGAGGTCCTTCAGTATAGTCGGCTTGACCGTATCCCGAGCGACCCTTACTTTTTCCACGGCAGTTATGAGGAAAGCGCACTCTTGATCTATTGCTGCAGACAGATCAGCTTGTCGCAGCACTTGAAACAGGGCCACCAGCTGATCAGCCTCTAGCAATTTCAGCTCCAGAAGCGCAACTATCCCCGCCCCACCGAAGAGGGTTCTAAGAATATCGATTTGGCCACGGACGCATTGTCGGGCCAAGGCAAAGGGGGTCCCCCGTTCCACAGCAGCCTCGACCCCTCTCTTTAGATGGTGGTAGAAACTGTCAACCACATCCCGTGATGCTTCATCCAGAACTTTCGTAGAGGACGGTGTCAAAGGAAGTGTGGCTGGCAGTGTCGAAGGAAAAGCATCGGAACTTGCTACCCCTGCTACAAGGGAAACAAATTCTGAATGGAAAGACGCGTGAATAGCAGCTAACTCCTCCTCTGTCGCCCGAAGAGCCTGGATACTCGGCAAGGCAGAAAGGTCGACCCCCGAAGCCACATGGGCAGAGGAGGACGCAGGAACCATCGTTTCCTGCCCCGACTGTGCCGCCATCTGATCCTCCGAACCCGATCCAGCGGGAGGACCCTCAATATAAGTCGGAAGGGGAGGAGGCACACGCCCTTATACCAGATCCCCTCTGGCAAAGTCTACCCTGACGATGTCCATCATTGGCAGTGAAGAGGCAGGACCTGTATGTCCAAAGCAACCATCAATCAACTTAAGCCGAAGGACATGATGATAGAGCAAATAAGCCTCCTCGCTAGTCAAGACTTGGCTTATCTTACCAGTGGAGGATTGTGGAGGCTGAGGTTCGCTCACCGCCGCCGTGGTCTCCTCATCAGCAACCTCTGAGTCGAAGGTAGCTGGTTCCTCCGCCCCAGTCACCCCGGAGGGGGATACAACTGGGTCGGTATCACTCGGCTGAGATTCAGCGGTCTTAGGTACATGTTCGGCAGGACCCACATCGCCTTGAGTTGAACACTCAGCAACGGGAGCAACCCCCGCCGTCACCGGAAGAACCCTAACAGAAATAATCTCGGCGCACATGTCATCGATCAAAGCATTTAAAGCCGGATCGATCGCAGAGGTAGCTGCCGGCTCTGAAGATTCTTCTTCTTCTGACGTCTACAAGAGCAAAAGAAAATGATTAGGCCATAGTTCAGGAAAAAAGAAGGAGAAGATAGTTATAATTCAAGTTACCTCAGAAACAGCGTCAACATCCTTGATAAGCAGCCTGCGGGGCTTAACTGCAGCCCGTTTTATGGAGTAAGTCATGCCGCCAGCAGCAAACTCACTCCTGCTTCGCTTGTGCGAAGGACCAGGCACAGCAGGCAGCTGATCCATCACCACTTCATCGGGCACAATAGGCGACTGATTCGCCACCACCTCGTCTAAAGGAGGGAGAGAGTCAACGGCATCCTGCTCGTCATCCTCTTCATCTGCGTTAGTGGACTCCGAGTCCGACACAGAAACCGTGTTCGCCCTCTTTTTCCTCGTCTTGGACCCTTTGGGCTTCTTCGCCAAGCTAGTACTGACAATGAAGCTGGTACTCGGGTCAAAATTAACGAGAGACTTGCTCGCCGTAACATGGTATAGGGCCGCCATATATAAAATCTCCCCTAGCGTATCAGCATCAGGAACCGAGAAGCTGGTTCGGGTATGAACCGCGTAATAATAATGCTAGGCCCTGATATCATCGAGGACGCCACCTTCAAAGCCCAGGCAAGGGCTGGGACTGTCCAAGAATAGCTGACTGTAACCGAACTGTCGTGAGAACCTACTGGACAAGTAAGGCTCCAAGAAGACAGTGTTGCGGTTGCGGTACACTAGGTACGCAGGACGGATATTATGCAACCAAAGGAGCATCTTCCCGGACAGGAGGTGAGGAGGCCCGGTACCGTCAATATGTACACCATCCACTTCCTCAGCAGAAAAATGAGGAACAGATACGAAAAAGTGCTATCCGTCCACTCTCGCCAGCGCCTTCCGACAGGCTGGCATAGTGCTACATTCCCAAGACTGATGGTGATATTGGAAGATGAAAGCATCATCCACTGTTATGCCATCTTCTGCGCCAGGCCTCATCAAAGACCGGCAATGCATCAACAACCACCCCATTAGATAATGATAGGGTAGCTCCACGCGTTCAAAATTCATCGTCGTGTCACGGGCGATGACCTTGGATGAGAAGACACGAAGGCCACGGTGGATGCTGCACACCATGGCCGAAAGAAGAGCCAGTCTGGCCCCAAAGACCAGCTTTAAGGCAAGAAGGATAAAGTGGCGGCTGATCCTCTCAATGGAACCCGCCCCTCCCGAGACTACGCAGTTTCGTAGCCATACCATCAAGAATCCTGCCAAGAGTGCCCTCTCAGACAGTTGCCGAGTGCCATAATGAAAATAACTAAAGGAGTCGGTTTGACTCCCAAATGTGTCGCCCGCGGCCCTCGATCTCTTGGCGGTCGACGCCAGGTTCTGTATCTCCTCCTGGGTCTGAGGATCTCGAGGAGAAACCCGGCCTGAGGTGCCCAGTATAAAAAGGTATACGACCTAGGACGTGGTGTGAGGAAGGGTCCCTTCCGAGCTACCATCCTTCTTGATGGACATCTAATGACAGGTACTATGATAACATAGTAATTCCCGGTATACGACGACAAAACTCGGGAACTGCCGATCCAAATTCTCGAACTCTTCATTCGTAAGGGTGTACACTTCAAAGACTTCTTCCCCCCAGGGCAGCTTGGAAATAGCAAACATCTCGTGGAGAGCGAGTCCCAGCTCCCCTACGGGCGTAAAGAAGGTTCTCGTTCGCCGGTTGTACATCTCCAAGAGAGCCATGAACAGCGGCTTATTTATGGACAGACCATGACAGGTGCCCCGAACGGCATGGTAGAGGCCGATCTCACGTAGGGGCGTCTCATACTTTTATAGAATCCATGTGGTCAAATTTGCCCACATAGGAATGGAGTTTATCCAGTTCAGCAGCGCCAACCGACCGATGGGATAGGATCCCTTCCGAGCAAGCTGGTTCATGAAGGTATCAGCTTGAGTGAACGTGAAATTGGGACCCGGTACATTTATGAAGGTACCCGGGCCAATCCCATCATGTAGCGGCTGACCGCTACCTTGCCTGCGTACGCTGAATCCAAGTTCCGGTTATAATGGATATCGTCCACAAATATCCCCGACCTGCTTGGAGTCAAGGAGTCCACCATCTTTCTGTCTACAGGTAACATATTAAACCACGATAACGGAAAATGATGCTCCATCTGGGGAACATGGATCGCCACCCCGTCAGAAGTAAAATCCCAGCTCTCAGATATATCCAGAACTTGGGAGTTCTTCACAGTTAAGGCGTCCCCAAATAGGAACACAGGCTTGAGGTATTTTCCCTCCAGTTGCCTCAAGTTCATCATAGCAGAGAGGAAGTAGAAGGGCTGGTTCCTGATAGCACTCAGCCTTTCCTTAGGCTCATTTTTAGGGAGCTGGTCCGCCACATACTGGACCAATTGGTCAAACTGCACACCTATAGCAAATTGGGCTTGACCCACCAAGGGTTCTCCCGTAGCATTGACTGGCAGATTCACTGAGAAAAGACAAAAGAAACAAAGTCAGGAGACGGCCAGAAAATATTTAAAAGAGCTCATGCGGCTCTGTTTAGATGAGTCCTTATGCGGATCAATCTTAACAGAGTTCATGCGGCTCTGTTTGGACGGGTCTTTATGCGGCTCTGTATTAAAGGAGTTCATGCGGCTCTGTTTGGTGGGTCCTTATGCGGCTCAGTTTTAACAGAGTTCATGCGGCTTTGTTTGACGGGTCCTTATGCCGTTCAGTTTTAACGGAGTTCATGCGGCTCTGTTTTAAGTGGGGTCATATGCGGTTATGTTCGTGGAACTTTGTGCGACCCAGTTAATCAGGAGCTCATGCGGTTCTGTTCAGTGGGACTTCATGCGGTTCAGTTCTAAAGGCGCTTATGCAGCTCAGTCATTCTCATACGGCTCAAACAGAGGGCATACCCCATGCGGCTCGGATATGAGAAGTTCATGCGGCCCACACAACATATACAGCTTCATCGTACTGAACTTTGGGCAGTTCAATAAAGACGAAGGATGCATTAAATGCCAAGGAGAAAAGGCTTGTGCATAAAAACAAGCAACAGAGCCATTGTTAGGGTTTGAAGTATTCGTCTTCCACATAATCCTTACCCTTAATGGCGGGGTGGACGTTAGGATGGACTGTGGGCATTACAGTCGACGAAGAAGTCGTTGCTTTCTTACCCTTCGCCGCAGCAGAGGAAGCCTTGGAAGCTTTGGGGGTAATTGTTGATTGATGATCGGAGAAGGAAGACGAAGACAACGACTTAGGGCAAAAAAGATGAAGACAAAAGAAAGTAAAGAAGTCTCTCTGTTCCAAAAGTACTCATATTTATAGGCAGACAGGAGGGCTCATAGACCGATGGACGCTTCGATCCGCGTGCTGCATAAAGAACAGAATCGATTCTTCGGTCATCGAGGTAAATCTGAATATTTAAAACTGACCCTTGGATCCTGCCCCAAAAGACGGCTTTAAGTCTAAAAGCAAATCAAGAGCAATAAATGAGATGCATACGTGGCAGGGAGCCTATGCGGCTAGACAGTCCATGCGGCTAGGATATCCATGCGGCTAGGAAGCCCATGCGGCTAGAAAGTCCATGCGGCCAGAATATCCTATGCGGCCATAAGAGCTTATATGAACATAGCCATGCTTCTTATTCAAAATATTTCAATTTTGTAAATTAAAAACTTTGAAGGGGGTCTTATAGAAGTATAGAAAAGGACAAGAAAAGCCCATGCGGCTCAAAATAGAAGGAGCCTCATACGGCTCAGGAATCGATAAGAGCTTCATGCGGCTCAAAAGTCCTTCAGAACTTCATGCGGGTCGAAAATCCCCAAACAGCTCCATGTGGCTTGGGTAAAGCCACGTAGCCCTACGCTTCTACATCTGGCCATAAAGCCGCTAACTCATTAATTGCTCTGACGGCAGCTCTGACACGGTGAAATGATGGCTCTGACATAAAGGTAAAATGATGAGTCTGACATGATGGCGTGCTCCTAGGAAAATAAAAAAATCTTTTATAGATAGCACGATCCACCAACTCCAAAGCACCCCTATGCGGCTGCCATCTTCATGCGGTTGCCATCCCTATGCGGCTGTCACTCCTATGTGACTGCCATCTTCATGCGGCTGCCATCCCCATGTGGCTGCCACTCCTATGTGGCTGCCATCTTCATGTGGCTGCCATCTTCATGCGGCTACCATCTTCATGCGGCTGCCACCTTCATGTGGCTCAGATTAAAAGACTTTCATGCGGTTCAGATAAGGCCACCATTATACGGCTCTGACATAAGGCCATACTCATGCGGCTCAACTATGACATTCTCCCATGCGGCTCGTAGCAGTTGGAACACGTGGCAGGAGTTGATCAAATCCTAACAATTCAGACTTATGGCAATCGACATGACAGACAGTTGAGACATGTGGCGGTTTTATCGGAGTTATGGCTGCCAGTAAATCATAATAAATACAGATTTGACGTAATCAACAAGATCAATCTCTAAACATAGATAAGGCAGATTTATTGCAATCATCATAACTGCCCAGATTTGTTGCAATCAAGATTGATTTTCAACAAAATAAGATCAAGGAGAATCTCAATCAAATCCCCATTCGCCCACTTTTCAAGAAACAATCACTGCACACCCCACTCCTATAAATAGCAAAGTGCCATTCCTTTGCAAACCCTAGCTAGCAACGTGAACAGACACCTAGCCACCTAAAAAAATAGCTAGCCAGAGACAAAGAGAGCACTGAGAAGAGGGAGCGGCGGCACACAGAGGAGTCTCCCACACGTTCCAGAGCGTTTCTTCATCAAAGCCAAGGCTACGTCCGATCGTCCAAAGAGTGAGGCAGAGTTGATAGCACTCTCTCGAGCCTCTATCGTCACCCCCCAGAAAAAACTAAACAATTGTACCTAGATTGCTGTACCTAGGTTTTCGTCCGTAGGCTTTCTTTGTACGAGCGAGTTTGTATTGTGAGTTAAAGTTCAGTCCTCCTATAAAACTGTTCTGTTCTTTGATAATCAATGACAAATATTTTTTTTATAGGAATACTAAGATTTTATTGATCAAAAGGAGTACCAACTCAGGTTACATCAGAGAGTTAAAGGGAAAACTTAAAATACAAAACATCTAAGAGAAACTAGCAGGAAGACGATCATGAGAGCAATTATTCATTGCTTTAATGATTTGTCGTTTAATCTCAAACACGAGCTGTTGATTAGTATATGAGTATCCTTCATACCTTCATTTGTTTCTATTTTTCCAAAGAACCCACACAATTGCCCCTACCACAATTTGCTTGGTATGTTTATGACCTCTAGTCCACATCAACTTCGTCCAAAGTTCAATAGTTTGAGCTGCAGATGGCACATCAAATAAATCAGCGAAGTAATTCCAAACTCCCGTAGCTAACTCCCCCTCCGCTAATATATGACTTGTAGTCTCCACTGACTGAGACGAACAGCAATGGCATGAAGAAGCTAGATGAAAGCCAATTCTCTGAATAACATCATTCGTAGGTAGTTTTCGCCATAGAACCCGTCACATTAACACAGACCACTTAGCAGGAATACATGTTCCCCAAATTTGCTTAAATTTCTCATCCATATTTTGATGAATTCGAATAGTATTCCAAGCAGATGCGGTAGAAAAATTACCTGAGCGTCCAGGAACCCAGATAAAATTTTCTATACCATCCTGTGCAGGAATGACATCAATATGTTCGTCCCCCATATCTTTGCCTTTGATGATCCGCTTCCAAATATGAGATGAGCTTAACGTAGCCATAGCTTGAGAGGGATGATTGTTAAGGAAATATTTAGCCTGCATGAAAGAAACCCACAGTGAACGAGATGATCTAATCTTCCACCAGAGCTTTATAGACAAGGCATCCAATACATCCTGTAGTCGCATTTATAGGATTAGCCACCTTCGACCACGATATCCAAGCTCTTTTGTTACATCCATTTGTAGAACCCCATAGAAAAGTTTCAAACATGTCTTCGACTCGGTTGATAACACTAGAAGGAGGGTTACACGCAGCCAAAGTGTAAACTGGAATAGATAAAAGCATTGATTTAAGAAGGATGAGTCGTTCACCCATCGACAAAGCTTTATTATGCCATCCAGATATCTTGTATCTGATCTTGTTCATCAGTTCATCAAACATTGCAGCATTCCTCATTCCCGCTGTCATATGTGTACCCAGATAGATCATAGGTAAATTATTTACCATGAAACCAAAAGAAGATTTGATTTCTTCGACTCTGTCTTCTGTAATATGCTTGGATAGATAAATTCCAGATTTTGCTACATTAATCTTCTATCCAAATGCTTCTTCATACTTGTTCAAGATAGTCACCATTTTTTTAATTGATTTCTTATCTCCCCCCGAAAACAAAATAATATCATCAGCATACGCCATATGTGTTATGCTAGGACAACCAATTGGTGTATAATATGGAATGAAACCTGAAGACTCTTTCAACTTGTTCAAATTACAGCTAAGGCTCTCAGCTGCAATAACAAATAGTAATGGAGATATCGGGTCACCCTGTCGTAATCCGCATAAGCTCTTGAAGAATCTAGAAGCATTGCCATTGATCAAAGATGAGAACCAGACATTTTCAAGGAGGTGGAGAATCATAGTGAGCCACTCATTACAGAATCCCATCTTTTTAAGCACATTTAGAAGAAAGGCCCAATGAACCCGATCATAAGCTTTACTCATGTCAAGTTTTAAAGCCGCATTCCCTCCCCATTGTTTATGATGGATCATACTGATCATTTCCTGTGCTAAAACCACATTATCAATGATTTCTCTTCCTTTAATAAATCCACTTTGCTCAGGTGAAATCAGTCGAGGAAGGAAAGGAGTAAGGCGTCTAGCTATCAACTTAGAGAACAATTTGTTAATAAAATTGCAGAGACTGATTGGCCTATAATCAGTGATCGATTTAGGATCATTCTTCTTAGGAATAGGGAGAAGATGTGTGCTCGTGATAGATCTTGGCAATGTAAAACCATCAAAGTATAAATGAACCGCCTCCAATATATCGTTCCCAATAATGTCCCAAAAAAGCTCGATAGAATCGGCCAGAGAAACCATCTGGACCTGGGGGTACTGTCTTGATCTAAACTTTTAAGAGTATCAACTAATTCCTCCATAGTAGGCTTAATCAATAGTTGAGCATTCTCATCTATAGTAATAGAAGGATGAACAACATCTAAAAAAGTATACTGATGTGCAATATGAGGAGGAATGAAGAGCTTACTATAGAATTCATTAGCTTCAGTTTGAATGTCCGTCAAATTGTTGAGCAGTCTTCCATCCTCTGATATAAGACTATGAATATGTAGTCTGTTGCGCTTAGCCGATACACAAACATGAAAATATTTAGTGTTCTTATCCCCTTCTCCGTCCCATTTAGCTCTAGCTTTCTGTCTCCAATAAGAGTCTTCATAGAGAACCCTCTGCTTCAACTGAGCTTTGGCATGCATCCAGTTCTCCCTCAAAGTGTCATCAGCCTCATAAGCAAGTTCAGCAGCCAAGACCTTATCTTCAGCATTTTTTACCTCTTGGAATATATCCCCAAATGTACTGTGACTCCAAACTGAAAAGGCTTTCCGTACTGCAGCTAGACGAAGGCCAATCCGGACCATGCTGTTGGGGTTAGAAATAGATGTCCAAGCTTTACTCACAATCTTGTTGAAATCTTCATGGGTAGTCCAAAAATTCAGGAATCGAAATAATTTCCTGTGCGAGTCACTCCTGCTGGTAATATTAATCAGAATCGGGTAATGATCATATTCCAGTCGGTTCAAATGAGAACAAGAAGATAACGGAGCCCATTCATGCCAATTAGTATCAACCATCCATCTATCAAGTCTCGAACCTTGACAATGAGGACCTTCGTCACTCTTCACCCATGTGAAACAATTACCATAGAATGGAATAGTGAATAGTACAGCTCCAAGTTGAAAATTCAGGAACTCATTAACCCCTACCGAGCATATAGGAGAGCCCCCAAACTTTTTATCAGCAGACGCAACAACATTAAAATCCCCTCCGACCATCTAAGGCAATCTGAATCGGGATTGCAAAATAGTCAGATGATCCCACAATTCTCTTCTTCCTTCCTTCTTATTCTGACCATGAACTACTGATAAAAGAGTTCAAAATGGGAAAAATGATCCTGAAACAATCACACTAAGTGCCTGATTGTGAGAATCAATCTCTTCCATGATGATCTTCTGTCTAACCATATGCCAAATATTGCCCTTACTGTTAGAAACCGAAGATTGAAACCCTAGTTTAAGCTGATAAGAGAATAACTGGTCTGGAGTAACTTTAGGTTCAATGATAGCAAGAATCATGATCTTGTGTATACGACATAATGATTTAACTCTTTTAAAAGTCATTTTGTCAGCTATTCCTCTAACATTCCATATGAGGAAATTACTTATTATTTGCGGAAGAGGTAGGAGCTGATGATGGACCTTTCGATGACGATCTGGTGATTCGAGGCTCGCTTGGCTGTGGATATATTTTCTTCTTTCCCCGACCCTTCCTGGGGATTGTAGGAAGGTCTCCTGGCTCGCCATGCATGTCTTCTTCATCTGCTAAGTCAGCCCAACTCGTTTGGATCTCTCCTTCTTCTGGTAAGGACTGTTCAGAGAAATTGTCCTCTTCTTGAATGGTAGCATTATTATTGGTTGGTACATCATCCGCAGCCGGCATATGTATCTGAGCTTCCCCATCAGCGACAGTAGTTATGTCAGGTATGTCCTGGTGTTCATTTAATGATCCAGGATTAATAGTCAGAGCTTTGGCTTGTGTGGAGCCGTCAACAACTGCCACTGTGGCTTCATCATTATTGAGCCCGACTTTCAAAGCCCCAACAGAAGGGAAAACTGTCTCGTGATTGTGAGTATCACTCTTGGCAGTTGATGATGACTCTTGAATAAGTACTTCTTTGCCTTTGTGAAGAGGATTAGAGGAGGGGCCCATCGTCTTTAGTGGCTCTGTGTTATTATGTTTCTCTTTCTGGAGTTTGCAGGCATCTTTATTGTGACCTTGATGAACGCATGCAGAACTATATTTTAGGATGTGCTCGTATTCTATATGCTGTGAGTAGGAACGTCCTTGAGGCAAATTAATGTGAACCAATTTTGGCAAAGATTTACTGGCATCTACTTCTATAAACACACGAGCCATACTGGGACGAGTAAGGTCCTCCGTAGCCTTGTCCACACGCAATGGATTTCCAATGCCCATAGCAATAGAGAATAAAGCATTTTTGGCAAAAAGTTGGATGGGAAGACCCGGAAGAGAAACCAAAACAGGAGTCAGAGGAGATTCTTTAGTAGCTGTGAAATCTTTAGTCCATCTGAAAATTCTCATTGGAGCACGAACAACATACCACATCTCACGAGATCTTAGGCAAAGAAAATCCACTTCCAAGGAAGGGCGGATGAGAACATGCTTAGAATCAATAAGACCCACCTTAACAGAGCCATGAAACTTGAATACCTCAAAAGCTTTATGGATCGCATCTATAGACGGACGTAGGTGAGAGAATTTACCTACTAAGGCAAACTTGAAAGGATCCGAGAGGATTTGTTCCTCCTCTTCTGAGAAAGAAATCGTAGGAACACCTTTAGAAAACGTTGGTGATTTGATCGTGATTGACGGTGGGGGTGTTGAAGAACCACCCGCCACCACAGACACAAAAGTCGGATTTGGTAGCACAGCCATCTGTGCCAGTGGCCAAGTGGTCCACTAGCACCGAAGGACGCCGGCCCGGCCGAGGACAAGCCGAAATCGGGTGGGAGCAAGGAACAAGATCAAAATCGCCGGCTCCAAACCCTAGGAGAGCCTAATATATATATATATATATACTCACACTATGTGTGTGTGTGTATGTCACGACCCGCATCCACTGTGAGGGTACGAGAACGTAACAATGCCCAGCCTACGCCGCAGTATCGGCAGTAGAACGCTGTCCTAGGTCAATCATATAACAATATAAAGGTACCTGTACAGTATATATACACTCCGAATGGAGGTGACATAGCAATATACAGTCTCAATCACATCTAAAGCAGAATGAAAGATAGGAAGATAGATAAATAATACTGGAATAAAGGAAAAATCACATAAATACAACCAGAGAGTCTAAGTGTCTACTGACATAACAAATCAGAACATCCAGCTCAATACAAGACTCTAACACTGAAATGAAAGAATATATACAAACTAGAACTCAAAAGACAGAAATAGAAAACCTAGACTAGGGAGCCTCAGTCTCTAAACTAGTGGATCAGGCTGGAAATCTGGGTCACACATGGCATCTAAAGCTGCCCCATAGTAGGTGTCTATGCAGGCCTCCTCCTCATCCTCTGTAAAATTTTCAACAGGTCCAGTCAGGACGGGAGCGAGCACAAAATATCTCACGCAGTTCATAACAAGTTAGGAAATATAAAGCATGCAATAGAGTAAAGTACATGAAATGCTAAAAGAAGAAGATATATAAAAAACAGTAGAGATTTGATAACAGGAAATATCTAAATATGATAAGTAAGACTGTAAGGAACATATGATTTTAGAGCACAATATGGTTATATAAACGGGCTAGGAAAATGCAATGGTAACTCCATTGTACGTGAGTGAGTGTACAATAGACATATACAATAGTTATACAATGTTGTACAATAGGATTTGAGTACATAACCAATTCTACTCCCCCTCCCCAATCAATACACAAGGATCTACTCCAGTTACGTTATCTTATACAATAGTGTACAATGTTATACAATGGATGTACAATGTTATACAATTGTGTACAATGGTCTCCCTGGGGCTCATGTGATAATGAGAGTACAATATGCACAATGAGTATACAAGGATATGGGTATTCAATAAATACAATATGGAAGTGAAACACACAACACAATATATATTTAGTGAATACAAGGAGATAACATCTCAAAAGAAGATCCATATAGTACCAATCCGTGATAACAGTCGTGTCAGCATCAAGTACAGTAATCTAGAGCAAGAATGTAAATCCATACAAGTATGAAACGGTCAGAGAATGTACTCGCCTGATAACCTGAGTGTCTGAAGAGAATATACTATCCGAGGAGTGGTGTCTGTCTCCTATAGAACAGTACAAGTCACTATGAGTCCAAAAATGATAATAAGATGCATTACAATGCATTCTAAATAAATCTAGGTCAATTTAGGTCAAATCTAAGTCAAACCTAAGTCACACCAAGCTAAACTAGGTCATACTGAGTCATACTAGGACAACTAAGGTCAAGCAAGGTCACAGGAAATCAATCCAAGTCAAACTAGGTCAATCGGGGTCAAAGGTTGACTTACAGTTGACTTTTGGTCAAAAAGTCAACTTTGGTCAACACGGAGTCAACCCTAGGTCAAACAAGTCATATTTTGACCAACTGTTGACTTTTGGTCAACTGGTCAACTCTGGTTGGATTTTGGTCAAATCTGGTCGCTTAAAGGCTAAGTTTGACTCTCGGTTGACTTTTGGTCAAAATGGTCAACCGACGTCAAAACTAGTCTATGAGCGCTATATTTGATCATTACCAACCAAGGGAACCAAGTTCTAACTCTATCTTAGACTCCAAACTCAAATATCCTATTTCTATGTATTACCTATATTACCTTACCAAGGTAAATACCAATACCTTGCACAATACCACTCTAACCTAGGAATACTAGTCTAAGCTTCCTAGGATAGCTAGATACCATCCTATATTAACATTACCTACCAAGAAAACCTAGTATCTAGGTCATCTAAATCATATTAGACCACATGTCAACCATTTACCCTATACCTTACCTTTACCCTTGCACCATTCTCACAATTACCCAACTCTCAACCACACACAATACTCATGATACCATACTCATATATCCCCTACACTCATAAACACAATATGTAAACTCACACACACCTATACCTATATACATATAGGCTCACACTTGTATCTCTCCTACACATACCCCTAGCTCCTAAACACACATCCATATCTCTCATCCACACTCACACACCAACTCAATATAAGGCCACAACACAAAAACATATATAACTCTCATACATATAAATACTTATCTAACTCTTATATAAACACATATATATATATAGGCTCACATACACCTATCCTCCTAGGTTCACCACACTAATCTCTCTCACAAACACACACACACAAGGAAGGGACTGATTTGTGGACTGAAACTTGAGACTGTAATGGGGGACTTTGAGTGAAGGAATGAATGAAGGAAGGATGGAGGGATACAAGGCTAAAACATTGGTGGCTTGGAGGGTGTTTAGGACTGTTAGGGACTGGTATTGCATGGCTATGGAGACAGCCAAGTGAGGGTCCAATACTTGGCTAATATGGACTGTTATTAGGACAGTCCAATAGGGCTACACAGGACAGGAAATAGGGTATTTAGGACAGGATGTTGGGCATATCAATGACTGGTTTATGGAAGCTATGGAAACAGGTTCTAGACTGCCATGTGGGGGTTCAATGGCTGTTCTGAGGCTAGGTTAGGAACTGATTTTGAGTGGCACTGGGGAACTGAAGTTTGGGTGTAAAGAACTGAATTGTGGCATGTTCTGGACAGCTACATGGGTTGGCATATGGACTGGAAGTTTGAGGGCTGAACCAGGGCTATACATGACAGGTTTTTGGGGCTAACAAAGGGCCATTTGGGACTGATTTGTGGACTGGTATGTGGTGGTGTAAAGGACTGATTTTGAGTGTCAAGTAGGGGTTAAAAAGTGGACTGATTTTGTGGGTTCATGGCTGCCAACAATGGGCTGTTTAAGGACAGCCATGTAGACTGTTTAGGACCTGTTTTGGGGGTGCAAATGGACAGGAAATAGGAAATGGGACTGTTTTAGGAGCTGATGTGTGGTGATTCAAAAGGGAAAATGGGGGACTGATTTACATGGCTGTTTATGAGGGTGTATGGGACTGACCTGGGCTGAACAGTAGGTGGTTTGGGGCTTGAATAGGCTGTCAAATAGGGCCTTCCCTCCCCCTCATGGCACTGCACAGCAGTGCCTAACCTGGCTGCTACTGCTGTGCTATGCACAACACTCCCCTGGGCTGTCCTGCCCCCTCCCAAACTCTCTACCATCTCTCACCCTCTCTACACACAAACACTACATACATATCAACCCCAAACCAATTTCACACCCTCAAAACACACTCTAACTAATCTCCACTGTCATTCTCTCAAACACCTACAACACACACCCAATGTATATCCTCTTGGCCGACCACTACCCCATCCAAACACAAAATACACACCACATTCCCACCATGATATCTCCACATATATATATACCATATTATATATATACATATATATATATATACATAGAGATTAATATATATCACCAAATATATACATATATGATATTAACAATATGACACAATATGATACATAGAAAACTCAATCTAAACACAAGCAAAAATCTGGAATAAATATTAAAACAATACAAAATCAATATATAATTAATTCCCCATGTGTCCAAATAGGGGTTTTCCCACATGGACACAAACCTACACATAGGACACCTCTACAAGTGTCCAAATGGACACGAAATGGACTCAAATGGACACAAAACCATGGGGGTTATTCCTATGGGTCAAAAATAGACCTATATGCATGAGGAAATGAAATGGAGAAGGGATTTATACCTCCCGGTAGATCGAATCGAAGAAAAGCCTTCCCGGAGCGACACCGACACGTAGAGATTCCAAATGGACACAAACGAGCTCCGAATCCTTCCAAACTTGAGGAGCACCTTCCTTGGATAGAATGGAGAAGGAAGGATGAAGGTTTGGTGAAAAAATAGAAGGATTTGGGGATGATTTGATTAGGGTTTGCTCTCAAATCAATTTGGGGAAGAACAAGAGAGAGAGTGGAAAAAGGAAATAATGAAATGATGGAGGAGCCTATCCATGTCATGGTCGGCCACTATGGGCTGTTATGGGAATTTTTGAAAGGTCAAATACCCCCCTCTAGCCTATTAGCAATATATTACAAAGGGGGTTCAAGTCGGGGGCTAGTTTGGTCATTCTAACACACTAATCCAATAAATCCTAATCCAAATAATTTAGCCTAGTCACTAACTAAAATAAATGACATGTGGGCCATGGCTAACTAGTTTGTGGGTCCACTAGGGTCAACACTACCCCGGGTCCCCGTTTCAAGTCGGATTGAGCTGAAATTTGAACCCGACTCAAATAACCCCAAAATACTACAATAAATAAATAAATAATTTTAAAATAATAAAAATGAAAAAATGACAAAAATATCCCTATTTCTGGAAACTGGGGGTGACAAATCTATCCACCTTAAAAGAATTTCGTCCTCGAAATTAAAACCAAACCATAGTAAAACATCAAAATCACAAGTCATGGCTAAAAATTAAAATGATCAAAATCTCAAGAATCAAAGCATGAATTTAAATGACTAAATTTATAAACTTTTAAAATTACACTCAAATAGAAGCTACAAGTCTATCCACCTTAAAAAGAAATCATCCAAAAATTTAAAATAAGGTAACCACAGAAAACCATACAAATCGATAATCGTATGCGTCTATCCAATCATCATGATACTCAGAATTTCTGTCATGCCAGTGAGCAAGGCTACGATAATCATAGAGTCCTCAACTATGGTACATACCTCTAGAACTATGGTATTTAAAATTTTCGTATTGCCGCGCGCTTGGCAGCGAAAACCTTAAATTCCTACACCCGAGAAATACGTCCATAGTCTGACTATATGTCCTCACTATGCCTGCTAGCATGACCCTAGAGGATTCTAAAATCTCATAATCGAGGCGACCTAGCCCATACGACTTATCTCAGAAGAAAAATTAAATCATAAGGAAACACCAGATCAAACTTATCAACAATGAAGAAACAGATAGGAATAGATGGAACTGAATTTAAAGATAGGAATTTCAGAATTGAATCAAAAGAACGGAACCTGCAACTAGATCTCCAACGGCCTGAGCATCCTCGGCTGTCATGGCGAAAGCTCGCCCTGTGTGGCCTCCCCTGGCCTGCTGCTGATGTTGGACGAACCTCTGCTGCTGAGTCTGCAATGGTGGTCCCCTCTGCTGCCCTGCCGGAGCTCTAGCTCCTGGTGCTACCTGAGCCAATGGTGTCGGGTTCTTAGGATACTCTTTACACTGATGCTCCACTGATCCGCAAAGCAAACACATGCCCAGCCTCTTCCTACAGTCGTCCCATCCATGGCCTTGCTTCTTGCAGAAGTTACACACAATGTTCTGCTGCTGCCTGGGTGCCTGTTGACACTGTACCTGTCTCTGTCCCTGATACTGAACAGGCCTCTGCTGCTGCTGCTGGAAATGGGCCATCGACTGCTGATACTGCTGCTGAAACTCATGCTGAAAGTGTGGCCTTTGGCCGGTCCTCCGCTGCTGCTGTCCCTAACTGGGTCTCGCCCCCTCTTGAGCCTAAGCTCAAGATCATCCTCCGCCAATAAGGCTCCTGTCAAAATCTTCTCAAAAGTAGCATCTCAGTTCCCCTTGGTCAGGGACTTGACCTCCTTGACCAGACCCTTTCGGAACCTCTGGGCCTTCGCCGTCTCATTTAACCCCTCCACAAACCTGCCAAGATGGCTAAACTCTCCCGCATACTCCTCTACTGAGAGGCTCCCCTGGACCAAGCTCTCAAACTGCGTCTCCAAGGCTCTGACTGCTGAATCTGGGAAGAACTTCTTCTTGAAGAAGCCCCTGAACTGCTCCCAAGTCTGCCCTGGTACCCCCACCCTGGGGTCCGACTGATACCAGGTGCGAGCAAGATCTCGCATCCGGCTAGCTGCTGCCTCGATCTGAAGGTCTGCTGGAATCCTGGCCAAGCGGAAGATCTCCTCTATATGCTTGATTCACTCATCGGCATATAGGATCCCCTCTGTCCCCAAAAAGTCTCTGGGGCTCATCTTCTGAAACTGCTCGATCCTCGGTGTCTTCGGCTGCTGAACCACTGGTCGAGCTGCGGCTGTCGTGACGGCCAACTCTATGCCTCTGTCCTGCCGAGCCTGCTGTCGGTCCATGAACTGCTGGAAATACACGAACATCTGAGCTGCGTCCACATATCCTGGAGGTGGTGGCGGCTGAAAAGGATCCTCTGGAATGACTGGGTCCTGCCTCCGAACTGGTGAAGGCATACCCTCAGCTACTGCTACTGCTGAAGTCCCAATATGAGCAGAGGTGGCAGGAGCTGTAGCCTCCCGACCCTGCTGAACTGGCTGAGAGGTAGCAGTCCCCTCTACAGTATCTCCATAAATGGTACGCTGTAATCGCGTCTCCACCATCCTGAAGACAGATTAAATAAACAATTGCTAAGAATGAGTCGAAATAGCAAAGGAGGACAGTTATATTCAAGGAGAACAATATCAGCAAGAACTGAGATGGTATGAATTTGATATGAGTTTTTTCTAGTGTGATTGAGTACCTTTAAAATATCCTAATCCTATTGCAGGCTGTAGTGATACTCTAGTTCGAGTACCACTACATAAACTCGACCTGCATGGGCCACCACTAAAAACGTGTCACGACCCGCACCCACTGTGAGGGTACGAGAACGTAACAACGCCCAGTCTACGCCGCAGTGTCGGCGGTAGAACGCTGTACTAGGTCAATCATCTAACAATATAAAGGTACCTGTACAGTATATATACACTCCGAATGGAGGTGACATAGCAATATACAGTCTCAATCACATCTAAAGCAGAATGAAAGATAGGAAGCTAGATAGATAATACTGGAATGAAGGAAAAACCACATAAATACAACCAGAGAGTCTAAGTGTCTACTGACATAACAAATCAGAACATCCAGCTCAATACAAGACTCTAACACTGAAATAAAAGAATATATACAAACTAGAACTCAAAAGACAGAAATAGAAAACCTAGACTAGGGAGCCTCAGTCTCTAAACTAGTGGATCAGGCTAGAAATCTGGGTCACACATGGCATCTACAGCTGCCCCATAGTAGGTGTCTATGCAGGCCTCCTCCTCATCCTCTGTAAAATTTTCAACAGGTCCAGTCAGGACGGGAGCGAGCACAAAACATCTCACGCAGTTCATAACGAGTTAGGAAATATAAAGCATGCAATAGAGTAAAGTACATGAAACGCTGAAAGAAGAAGATATATGAAAAATAGTAGAGATTTGATAACAGGAAATATCTAAATATGATAAGTAAGACTGTAAGGAACATGTAATTTTAGAGCACAATATGGTTATGTAAACGGCTAGGAAAATGCAATGGTAACTCTATTGTACGTGGGTGTACAATCGACATATACAATAGTTATACAATGTTGTACAATAGGATTTGAGTACATAACCAATTCTACTCTCCCTCCCCAATTAATACACAAGGATCTACTCCAGTTACGTTATCTTATACAATAGTGTACAATGTTATACAATGGATGTACAATGTTATACAATAGTGTACAATGGTCTATCCCTGGGGCTCATGTGATAATGAGAGTACAATATGCACAATGAGTATACAAGGATATGGGTATTCAATAAATACAATATGGAAGTGAAACACACAACACAATATGTATTTAGTGAATACAAGGAGATAACATCTCAAAAGAAGATCCATATAGTACCAATCCGTGATAACAGTCGTGTCAGCATCAAGTACAGTAATCTAGAGCAAGAATGTAAATCCATACAAGTATAAAACGGTCAGAGAATATACTCACCTGATAACCTGAGTGTCTGAAGAGAATATACTATTCGAGGAGTGGTGTCTGTCTTCTATAGAACAGTACAAGTCACTATGAGTCCAAAAATGATAATAAGATGCATTATAATGCATTCTAAATGAATCTAGGTCAATCTAGGTCAAATCTAAGTCAAACCTAAGTCACACCAAGCTAAACTAGGTCATACTAAGTCATACTAGGATAACCAAGGTCAAGCAAGGTCACAGGAAATCAATCCAAGTTAAACTAGGTCAATCGGGGTCAAAGGTTGACTTACAGTTGACTTTTGGTCAAAAAGTCAACTCTGGTCAACTCTGGTCAACACAGAGTCCCCTAGGTCAACAAGTCACATGTTGACCAACTGTTGACTTTCAGTCAACTGGTCAACTCTGGTTAGGTTTTGGTCAAATCTGGTCGCTTAAAGGCTAAGTTTGACTCTCGGTTGACTTTTGTTGACTTTGGTCAAAATGGTCAACCGACGTCAAAACTAGTCTATGAGCGCTATATTTGATCATTACCAACCAAGGGAACCAAGTTCTAACTCTATCTTAACTCCAAACTCAAATACCTATTTCTATGTATTACCTATATTACCTTACCAAGGTAAATACCAATACCTTGCACAATACCACTCTAACCTAGGAATACTAGTCTAAGCTTCCTAGGATAGCTAGATACCATCCTATATTAACATTACCTACCAAGAAAACCTAGTATCTAGGTCATCTAAATCATATTAGACCACATGTCAACCATTTACCCTATACCTTACCTTATCCTTACCATTCTCACAATTACCCAACTCTCAACCACACACAATACTCATGTACCATACTCATATATCCCCACTCATAAACACAATATGTAAACTCACACACACCTATACCTATATACATATAGGCTCACACTTGTATCTCCCTACACATACCCCTAGCTCCTAAACACACATCCATATCTCTCATCCACACTCACACCAACTCAATATAAGGCCACAACACAAAAACATATATACTCTCATACATATAAATACTTATCTAACTCTTATATAAACACATATATATATAGGCTCACATACACCTATCCTCCTAGGTTCACCACACTAATCTCTCACAAGCACACACACACACAAGGAAGGGACTGATTTGTGGACTGAAACTTGAGACTGTAATGGGGGACTTTGAGTGAAGAAGGAATGAAGGAAGGATGGAGGGATACAAGGCCAAAACATTGGTGGCTTGGAGGGTGTTTAGGACTGTTAGGGACTGGTATTGCATGGCTATGGGGACAGCCAAGTGAGGGTCCAATACTTGGCTAATATGGACTGTTATTAGGACAGTCCAATGGGCTGCACAGGACAGGAAATAGGGTTTGGACAGGATGTTGGGCATATCAATGACTGGTTTATGGAAGCTATGGGGACAGGTTCTAGACTGCCATGTGGGGGTTCAATGGCTGTTCTGAGGCTAGGTTAGGGACTGATTTTGAGTGGCACTAGGGAACTGAAGTTTGGGTGTAAAGAACTGAATTGTGGCATGTTCTGGACAGCTACATGGGTTGGCATATGGACTAGAAGTTTGAGGGCTGAACCAGGGCTATACATGCAGGTTTTTGGGGCTAACAAAGGGCCATTTGGGACTGATTTGTGGACTGGTAGTGATGGTGTAAAGGACTGATTTTGAGTGTCAAGTAGGGGTTAAAAATGGACTATTTTGTGGGTTCATGGCTGCCAACAATGGGCTGTTTAAGGACAGCCATGTAGACTGTTTAGGACCTGTTTTGGGGTGCAAATGGACAAAATGGGACTGTTTTAGGAGCTGATGTGTGGTGATTCAAAAGGGAAAATGGGGGACTGATTTACATGGCTGTTCATGAGGGTGTATGGGACTGACCGGGCTGAACAGTAGGTGGTTTGGGGCTTGAATAGGCTGTCAAATAGGGCCTTCCCTCCCCCTCATGGCACTGCAACAGCAGTGCCTAACCTGGCTGCTACTGCTGTGCTATACACAACACTCCCCTGGGCTGTCCTGCCCCCTCCCAACTCTCCCATCTCTCACCCTCTCTACACACAAACACTACATACTATCAACCCCAAACCAATTTCACACCCTCAAAACACACTCTAACTAATCTCCCACTTCATTCTCTCAAACCCTACAACACACACCCAATGTATATCCTCTTGGCCGACCACTACCCCATCCAAACACAAAACACACCACATTCCCACCATGACATCTCCACATATATATATACATATATATATATAATATATATATATATATATATATATATATATATAATATTATAATATATATACATAGAGATTAATATATATCACCAATATATACATATATGATATTAACAAATGACACAATATGATACATAAAAACTCAATCTAAACACAAGCAAAAATCTGGAATAAATATTAAAACAATACAAATCATATATAATAATTCCCCATGTTCCAAATAGGGGTTTTCCTACATGGACACAAACCTACAAATAGGACACCTCTATAAGTGTCCAAATGGACACGAATGGACACAAACCATGGGGGTTATCCTATGGGTCA
>JANAVB010029404.1:0-38728 GCA_029216955.1 Iris pallida | reverse complement strand
TTTGGTAATTTATTTTAATTTTTATCGTTTTTTTGTTATTTTTTTTGTCGTTTTTATTGTTTTGTGCTTTTCTTGTTTTTTTTTTGTCGTTCTTAGTAGTTTTTGTCATTTTTCCATTCTTTTTGTCGTTTTTTTTTTGTCATTTTTTAGTTGTCATTTTTTGTTTCTATCTTTTTTTTGTTCTTTTTTGTCATTTTTTGGCTCTTTTGTTTTTTCCTCTTTTTGGTCGTTTTGGTCTCTTTGTCGTTTTTTGTTTTTTTGTCGTTTTACTTTATTTTAATTTTTTCATTTTTAATTTTTTTTCGTTTTTGTCCTTTTTTGTTGAGCCCACAAGGAAAATCAATATTATAAATGATTTTAATATTAGTATTAACGTTAACATTAAACATAACATATTAATATCAACATTAACATTAACATGAAAAAAAAAAGTAATTAATTTTTGGGTTAAGATTTGTCATGTCATATGACACATAATATTTAGTATGTCACATCAACTTCATATAATGAGAAATGGTTTGGAGGAAAAATTTGAAGGTTAAAATAGCATACTATTTTCTAAAGCAATATGAAGACATGCAAACACATCCTCTAACTGCACTCCAAACGACTGGATCGGTCTCTCAACCTAAAACATTGAAACAAACACAATAAGCTTACCACCATGAGAACGCAGATCTTATCAACCTTTACTCCTCTCTTCCTTATCTTCCTTATATATAAAGTTACATATTAAGTTATGCAATTAAATGTTACAATTATACTGGGATTAGTGAATTGTGCAATTATTAGCCAAAACCAACATAAAACTACAGTGATAATATTATGAAAGCTTATTGAATAATGCTTAAAGTTAATGTTTCATATCATGTAATTTCAATATTTTCAACCGTTTTCTAAAGTGCCACAATCAGATAGCCTGAAACTCAATTCTGAAACCATAGAAAATGTTGATACCAATAATCTTAGATGCATAGATTCTAGGATTTTTGACATTGGAACCAGGGGGGCCCTGGCCCAGGGCAGGCCGAACGACGGCCCAGGGCCCCTAACGAAATGGGACACCAATATGGAACTATTTACATTAGAACTAGTATGTATCATGTACATTTTTTAACAAAAAATATTGTGGTGTAGTAGTTATAATGCTAGACTTATATTTAAGAGGTCATTGGTTTAAATCTTGACTACAACATTCTTTTGTTTTATTTATATATATTTTTTTAAATTATGTATGGGGTCCATTTTGAAAGTTTCGCTTCGGGCCTCCATCAGCTCAGGGCCGGCACTGATTGGAACCTTGTTATTGTCGTAGTGTGGCTAGTGTTTAACTATAGAAAAATGCTAAAATGACTGCGGAAGGGGTGACCACGGGCCTGGCCCGCGCCTACGTGTTCCCCTCACATTCCCCCCCCCCCCCCCCCCCCCCCCCCCCCCCCCACCGCACCACGCAGGCCCACCACCGAAAATTTTAGGCCCCCGTCCTCCAATGGCGGGCCAACACGTGGATGCAGGGCAGGACCGCGGTCCATGTAGCACTGTCATTAACTATATATGGAGAGCGTCGTCCACTCATCAGAGAAGTTCCAGAGGAGTCAAAGACAACAAGAGAGTAAGAGCATCCACAGTGGTAACACTCCAAACCATACTCCAAATCACTTCAAACCATACTCCAATAATTAATTTTGGAGTATTTTCTTCATGTTGGTACACGATGGTATAGTCTAAATAAACATTCCAAATTGACAAGTGGCAACACTCCATTTATTTTCCTCCTTATTTTTCTTTCATAATTGACAAGTGACAACACTCCAAAAAAAGAACGAAGGAAAAAAGTAAATATAGTGGGCCCGCAAGTAATATAGCTCAACTAGTGGACTCTCCAAATTTGGAGAGTCTCTTAGCTTTCTACCATTTTTCAAGTGTGGACAAGAGTCCCTTGGAGCCATCAAGTGCTACAAAATTTGGCTAAAGAACAAATATAGCACTTAAAATTAGTCCCACTGTGAATGCTCTAAAAAAAACCAAAGATCTGTTTGGGTTTGTTCCATTAATGACCAGGTCCCACTATTCCACTTTGGAACAAATCTCGTGCGTGTGTATTGTTAGCTGAATGTGTGTTGTGTTCACACACACATGAGCTAGCAAAAGCTCAACTCCCTTACAATAATTTTGACCGTTATGAACCCATTAAACTTGTAACTTCACTCATGTCCAGGTACAATGTACCACATGGTTTTTCATTTGAATTTTGTAACGTTCAGTATTTATTGGCTGGATTAAATTGTCTTCATTCTCCTTTATTCCCTAACCTTAGAGGAAAGCCTATATATTGAGGCCAATCTCAATACTTAGAAGACACAGAAATTCTTCTTCTCCAAACTCTCTAAAATTCTCGTCTCCTTCGTATTACGCTGTTCTTCTTCATTGCTCTGGGCAGAGCTAAGTACGTGGTCACTCTCTCCGACGTCGTGTGCGACAACGAGATTCCGGTGGAGCGGGGATTTTACCACTAGGAGCGTTCGGATACGGTCTGCACATAGACCCGAGCTAACTCTTAGGGCAGTGCTTCGTGCACGACTTCCTCGGAGGCCGGTAACATTTACGTAATTTATTTTGTTTGCAGTTTTAAGTGAAGAAAATTGAAGAATTTCCAACAATCTAAGAGTTAACTTTTTTTCACAAAATATTTTCTTTGTTCTTTTTCATTTTCTGTCAGGAAAAAAAAAAAAAATTCTTTCTGTTAACATAAGTTGCACTGTTAGCATACAAAACTTTGTTACATACAAAACAGAAGTTATTTGTTCTGTTAGCATAAAAAAAAAAAAAAAAAAAAAATTCTCACATACAAAACAGAAGTTATTTGTTCTGTTAGCATAAGTTGCTCTGCTAGAAAAAAATTTGCTTTCTTATACATTCATTTGTTCTATTACATATTTGTTAGAACAATTGCTTTGCTAGAAAAATTCACTCTGGGAGCAATTGCTTTGTTATATATTAATTTGCTTTCTTACAAAATTGTTCTATTACCAATTTGCTTTGTTAGAAAAATTCACTCTGTGAGCAATTTATTATACAAAACTTGCTTTGTTACTGTCCATACAACTTGCTTTGTAAAACACAACAAATTGCTTTGTTATAAAACTGTTAGCAATTTTGTTGCTGTTAGCAAATATTTCTTTGTTAGCAATTTTCTTGCTGTTAGCAAATATTTCTTTGTTAGCTATTAGCTTGCTGTTAGCAAATATTTCTTTGTTAGCTATTAGCTTGCTGTTAGCAAATATTTCTTTGTTAGCTATTAGCTTGCTGTTAGCAATAATTTCTTTGTTTACTATTAGCTTCTGTTGAACTTTTACACCAATATTGCTGTCAACGTTTACACCATTGGCTTAACATTTTTTTTGTTGGCTTCTGTTGTTCATTTACATTAATATTGCTGAAAACATAACAATTAATATTGTTTTTAAAAAGGCTTTAAAAGCTTCAATATTTATTTCTCATTGAATATTCTATTAATATTTGTCTCTCATTTAATATTATTTGCTACACAATTAATAATTGTTCATTGTCATTATTTGACATATCAATTATATTTCACATTTCAATTAATATTCATTAATTGTAATTATTTGTTAAATTGACATCTTAGACAAATACAATTGTATTAGAATTTTTTTTTTCAATACTAGTTTTCAATTTTACTCAATATTTTAATTTTAGGCTAAATCAAACAATTAATTGATTTAGTAAAATTCCTTCATTTTTAAAGTTCTAAAGTTAAGATTTGTTTGGGAACAAGCCGAAAGGGCCCTTCTGTCAACAAGGCGAAAAATTCGTCTAAGCGACCGGTACTTAAGAGTTCCTAGTGAACCTCCGCTTGCTGGGATCCGGCCCCTACAGCTAACCCAACCTTATCAAAACTTGAAAACTAAAAATTTAAGGGTTTATTACTAAAATTATTTTAATTGTTAATTTTAGTTTAAAACCATCTTTATTGAGTAAATAAATTTCTGTAGTTTTTTGAAATCTTATTCTCAAGTTCTAAAAAGACTTGGAACATAAATCAGATTAGGTTGAAGTCCATAGCTATATCTAATTCCATATTAAACCTTATAGAAATCTATGGCAAACCCAAGCCTAATCACTAAGAAAACCTCCTTCAAAGGAATAGACTCATACATGCCAGAGGCGAACATGACTCAGAATGGGTCTTCTAGCTCCTTCAGGTCTGTAAGCTATCAACCTGTAGTAAACCTTTCTTTCCATTCTGATAATTGGTGGTTGGATTCTGGAGCTAATGTTCACGTTTCATTTGATCGCTCCTGTTTTTTCAACTGTCAAGAATCGGGTGGAGGAGGTGTGATCCTAGGAGATGGCTCATCTGCACATATCGTAGGAAGAGGAAGAATAGATCTGAAGATGACATCAGAAAAATTCTACCTCTCCATGATGTGCTTCATGTGCCGTCTGTCAGAAGGAATCTTGTTAGTGGATCCCTCCTTGTAGCCTCAGAATACAAAATTGTTATGGAGGCAAATAAAGTAGTTTTCTCTAAGAATGATCTGTTTATTGGAAAAGGATTTGTGAAAGATGGACTTTTTATTTTAAGTACTATGAATAAAAGTTCAAATCCTTCTTTTGTTGCAAATGTTGAATCATCAAATGTTTGGCATGGTAGACTAGGTCATGTGAACTTAGGATCTATCAAAAGAATGATGAACTTAGATCTTATCCCTAAGGCTTCTATAGACGATGAACACAAATGTGAGATATGTGTTCAAGCCAAACATACTAGATTACCTTTCAAATCTGTCCATAGGAATTCTGAACTCCTAGAACTTATCCATAGTGATGTTTGTGATTCCAATAGGGTCTTGACTCGAGGCGGTAGGAAATACTTTGTAACTTTTATAGATGACCATTCAAAGTATTGCTACACCTACCTCCTTAAGACCAAAGATGAAGTTCTAGACAGATTCAAGGTCTATAAATCTGAGGCTGAGAACCAGTTGGATAGGAAGATTAAGATTCTTAGATCAGATCGTGGTGGAGAGTATACCTCAAATGAAATGACTAACTTCTGTGAAGAGCACGGAATTATTCATGAGGTAACTGCTCCTTATTCACCACAATCCAATGGAGTTGCTGAAAGGAAGAATCGCACTCTTTTAGATATGGTCAATGCCATGCTTCTTAGCTCAGGTGCCCCTGATAATCTTTGGGGAGAAGCCTTATTGTCAGCCTGTTATATTCTTAATAGGATACCCAGTAAGACCAATGATAAGACACCATATGAGTTATGGAAAGGTCGGACCCCTAGGATTAATTACCTCAAAGTTTGGGATGCCTAGCTAAAGTAGGAATTCCTGAACCCAAAAAGAGGAAGATAGGACCTAAGACTGTAGATGCTGCATTCATAGGATATGCCCTAGATAGTAATGCCAATAGATTCCTTGTAACCCACTCTGAAGTAAATGAAATCTCTAATAACACAATCATTGAAGCTAGAGATGCAGTTTACTTTGAGAACATTTTTCCATTCAAGGATAGAACCCCTTCATCTTCCTCTAACCCTTCTCTTACTCCGTCTACTAGTTCTCATGACCAAATGCCTAATTCTCAATCTGAACAAGTCATAGAACCTAGAAGGAGTAAAAGAGAAAGAATTGAAAAGAATTTAGGAGAAGGATTCTTCACATTTTTGATAGAAGGTGATCCCTCAACTTATGAAGAAGCCATATCCTCTCCTGATGCCCCTTTCTGGAAAGAAGCTATTAACAATGAGTATAACTCCATCATGGAGAACAATACTTGGTTTTTAGCAGACCTTCCTTTAGGCAGCAAACCAATAGGTTGTAAGTGGATCTTTAAGAAGAAACTTAGAGCCGATGGTACCATAGAAAAAAAATATAAGGCTAGATTAGTGGTCAAAGGATTTACCCAGAAGAAAGGATTAGATTATTTTGATACCTACTCTCCTGTAGCTAGAATATCTTCTATTAGAACCTTTCTAGCTTTAGCATCCATTCATGATATGCTGATCCATCAAATGGATGTAAAGACACCATTTCTAAATGGAGATTTAGAAGAAGAGATTTATATGGAGCAACCTGAAGGTTTTATTGCTAAAGGTCAAGAAAAGAAGGTTTGTAGATTAGTAAAATCTCTTTATGGCCTAAAGCAAGCTCCCAAGCAATGGCACAACAAATTTGACAAAGTCATTATAGAATTTGGTTTTGTACCAAATGAATATGACAAGTGTTTGTATTCTAAAAATACAAATAAAAGTTGTGTTATCTTATGCTTGTATGTTGATGATATCCTTATTTTAGGATCTTCACTGGAATTGATAAATAACACTAAGAATTATTTATCTAACCAGTTTGATATGAAAGACCTAGGTGAGGCTAATCTGATCCTAGGAATGCAAGTGTCCAAATGCAAAGGAGGTTATACTCTATCCTTAGCACATTCAATTGAGAAAATGCTAAGAAAGTTTGAGTACTTTGACCAGAAACCTGCCCTTACTCCATATGATAGCAATGTTGTTCTCAAGAAGAATGAAGGATCTTCTATAGAACAACATAGATATTCTCAGATGATTGGGTCCCTTATGTATATAACAAATAGGACCAGACCTGACATTGCATTTGCTATTGGGAGACTAAGTAGATATACTAGTAACCCAAATCAGTCACATTGGACTGCATTAGACAGAGTATTTAGATATCTTAAGGGTACTCTAGATTATAAACTTCATTATACTAGACACCCTGATATCATAGAATGTTACTCCGATGCAAATTGGGTAACTGATTCACATGATGTGAAATCCACTACTGGATATGTTTTTACCCTAGCAGGAGCTGCAATCTCCTGGGGATCATGTAAACAAACTATCATAGCCAGAAGTACAATGGATTCTGAAATGATAGCTTTGGATACTACATGTACAGAGGCCGAATGGCTAAGAAATCTTATTATGCATATACCTGTTTCTGTTCATCCTATTCCTGCTATTTCTATAAACTGTGATAATAAATCTGTTATAGAACTATTAAAGCATGAATTCTGTGAATGCTAAGATGAACAGGCACCTGCAGCTGCGCTTCAAGTCAATAAAGAGCCTATTGGGCAAATATGTGGTTCTTGACTATATAAAGTCAGAAAAGAACCTTGCAGACCACTTGACGAAGGGTCTGTCTAGGACATTGATCCTAGAATCATCGAGGGGGATGGGGTTAAGCCCATAGTATAGTCACCAGCAGTGGCAACCCAACCGAGTCTGACTGGAGATCCCAAGAAGCCGGTTCAATGGGTAGAAACAAGCTGGACTAGGTGACTATTATGGAACACTGACCTTGAGATTAAATTCTCTTTAAAATAAAAGCCCAGGAGGCTGTACATGTGTACATTGATATCCCATCCCTATGGTGACAGTGTTCCTTTTGTGATATGGATAGGTTGAGTTTAAACTCTTAATAAGTCCAAGCATGATATACAGGGTTGATTCCTATCACCAACCCTTAAGGACTTACCTATATGAGAGGTCGTGAGGGCCGCGACTATAGGACAGGGCGATCCTAGACAACTCTCATGAATGTATAAAAGTGCGCATGGCCAACCAAATGCGCCACCCGATAGACCCAAGTACCTCTAGCGTACTATGTGTGCTATTTTTGAGTCTGGTTCAAGAAGACTGATTCAAGGCGTAGTCCATCAAGCTCTTCTTCAGACAAAAACAATAGTCACTACGTGAGATTCAAGGCTGTAGTCCATCTCATTTATGCATAGTATACAACTGCCCAGACATTCTCTTATTCTTGTCTTACTTTTTTCTTTCTATTACTTCAGAATTTGACCTTTTGGGGGGGGATTGTTAGCTGAATGTGTGTTGTGTTCACACACACATGAGCTAGCAAAAGCTCAACTCCCTTACAATAATTTTGACCGTTATGAACCCATTAAACTTGTAACTTCACTCATGTCCAGGTACAATGTACCACATGGTTTTTCATTTGAATTTTGTAACGTTCAGTATTTATTGGCTGGATTAAATTGTCTTCATTCTCCTTTATTCCCTAACCTTAGAGGAAAGCCTATATATTGAGGCCAATCTCAATACTTAGAAGACACAGAAATTCTTCTTCTCCAAACTCTCTAAAATTCTCGTTTCCTTCGTATTACGCTGTTCTTCTTCATTGCTCTGGGCAGAGCTAAGTACGTGGTCACTCTCTCCGACGTCGTGTGCGACAACGAGATTCCGGTGGAGCGGGGATTTTACCACTAGGAGCGTTCGGATACGGTCTGCACATAGACCCGAGCTAACTCTTAGGGCAGTGCTTCGTGCACGACTTCCTCGGAGGCCGGTAACATTTACGTAATTTATTTTGTTTGCAGTTTTAAGTGAAGAAAATTGAAGAATTTCCAACATGTATTTCAATATTTTATTCATCATCTATTGAAATGGGAACTCACAGCTCAAGTTGTAAGTGTGGTGGGAGGCTTTCTAGTGGGCAATGTTTATATTATTTATTTATTTTTTACCATTTTCTTGGAGGAACCTTTTGAAACTAGGCCCCAAAGCGGCCTATCTCGAACTCAAACGCAGACGGAGGACGTAAAGTGACGATTTGATGACGCATTTTGTACTTCGTATTGGACGCAAAAGTTTGTTATTTCCGGGTTACAAAGAATCTTGCAAAGTACGTAAAACAAAAGATAGCATTTCTAGACAATAATTTTAATAAACCCTAACAAAGTTGGAGGTATTCTGGATGCACTCTAGTAGCCAAGCGAGTAGTTATGCTAGTAGCTTCGCTATAAATAGCCTCGTACATGAGTTAGAAATTTTTTTTAAAAAGGGAAATCTCTAAAGTTGGTGCTTTGTTTGTCCGACGAAGGATGGTGGTATAGAAGAGCATTCAAAAACTTATGTTGCATTTCTGTGTAACCTGGACTTGCTAGTTCCTGAAAACAAATCGACAAAATAAGTTCGGGGATCTCGTTTTGAACACCGGTGGTTATAACTACCCAACAGTTCTTTAACAATTTTTATTGCTCTCCGTTTTTTGCTAATTTATTAGGAAAGCAACTTTAGTGAGTGATGGGACGAAATCCACCCCAGCAGTTCCACAAGATTGATTGTGGCAATTAGGAAAGTAACTTTAGTTCCTAAATCGTAACTTTTGTGTCAACATATATCGGTCAGTTGTACAATAAAATTATATAAAACCTGCCTGCAAGTGCTAGTGGTGGGATGAAGAAATCTCATTGTTTATCTTCCTCCCAAGCCACAAGATTGATTGTGGTTCGGAAGGTTGGATTGTCTTATCCGAAACTAATTTTAGTTGTCCCTTGATCTTTGTTTTGGGTCGGTCCTGGATGTCATTCGTGACCTCGACCTCTTGTAGGGTTACACTAAGACTGGAGGGTTGTCTTAGTAGAGGGGGGGATTGCCCATGCCCAAAGTCTTATCAGACTTATCTCAGGACCGATCCTCCCACAACCATCCTAATATCGGACTTAAATTAGCTAAAAAAAGATTAACCTCTTCTTAACAACTTCACAATTGGATGAATTTCATGTTGGTGGGCAAAAACTCAAAAGAAGAGATGGTGGTACCCTAATTTATTTGGAAGAAATACATCTTTAAAAAAAAAAACATTATAGTCCCCATATAAGATTACTCCTATTGTTTGTAATGATCAAGAATTCAGTGATGGACTCAACATAGAACATGTAGGGTCCATCATTTTGTTCACCATAGCATAGGCTAAGTAGAATAGTTCTAGCATATACTAATAGACATTGTATGACCTTGCTCTGATGCCATGTAATTCAGAATTCAAGATGATAAGGAGTACATATACAAGATAATATGAAGTTCTAAATAGAGGCCCAATGTTCAACATTGTGGGCTGGGCTATTTACACTTACGGAGATCATCAATCAACTGCAACAACAAAACATTTATCCCAAATTGTTTGGGTTTGGCAAGGGATATGTCCGTATTTCCATTGTTACTAGGGGTGAACGAATACCGACCGATACCGAAAAACCGACCGAATACCGATTAAAAATATTCCAAAAAATCGAACCGAAATTATATACCGATACCGAATTGCCGAACCGACTAAATTACGGTATAATGGTAATGGTTTGAGTGTAATACCATACCGAAAATACCGAACCGAACCGATTCTCACACACACACACACACACACACACACACACATATACACACACACACACACATTTTTTAATGTTCATGATTAATTTTACACTACTCATTTTTATTTTTATCTTTGTTTTGGTTGGTTTCCTAGAACTTGGAATGGATTTTAGTGGACTTGAATTTATGTTAAAAATGCTAAGAATTAAGTTTTTGATCTTTTGAGCTTATGTTTTTGTGTTCTCATATAATTTTGAAGTAAATTTTGGTTACTTAAACTTATACAAAAGATTAAACTTAGTGACCGGTTTAATATTTTAAGCTCATTTTTAGGTGTTTGCGACTTGTTACATATTGTTCTAATAATTTTGATTAATTGTTTGGTTGGTAGAGGCTTAGCTTTAAAATTAATGCTTCCAAAAAAGTAAAAAATATATATTATAGGTTAACAATATTAAGTGTGTTAATTGATCAAATATTAATTGGTAAAATATCGATTTCGAACAAAAACGGACCGAATACCGATTTAACCGAAACTGAAAAAACCGATTCTAAATGGTACGGTATTGGTATTGATTTTTCAAATACCGATTTAAAAAAATACCGAAAAAATCAACCAAATACCGACCGATAATACCGACGCTCACCCCTAATTGTTACAGTCTACTCCTAGTTCTAGCAACTCCTTGGACTAACTACTAAGATTTTCTCCCATATTGTCCTCCAATTTTTCGAGAATGGGTCCACTTCTTAATTCTTTCTTTTAATATAAAATAAGAATAACTTTTCGTAACTTAACCTAAATCTTGATCCATCGGCATAACATTTTAATCTAAATGGGAGAAAACCGAACAGATTTCGATCTGATGCTATGTCGTACGTCGTTGATATGCCGGCGGTATGATTTGAGCTCCTATTTTTGTCCAGAACATTGCTCGACAAAAATTGGCTCTTAAGTGTACCGACGATATACAGTGTACTGTTATTATAGTTGCCTTCGACTCCTTCGTGGGCTCCTCTAAAACCTCGACTGCTCTCACAACTTCCTCGTGAACACGAGCCATATTCAACAATAATCATATAGAAAATGATACTTAATTTGTCCACAGATGGACTGGCCTATCCACCGCGTGGCCGAATTACATTCCCTCCCCCCACCCCACCCTACCCCCCCCCCCCCCCCCCCCCCCCCCCCACCCACCCCACTATATGCATGGGTCACATGCTGATTGACCTGCTATAGTGGGGGTGCCATGTGCCGGGCGGGCCAGTCCGCACGCGGGGCAAACTAGCAGCTTCTTAATCACATATGTGACCCCCTCTCGAACAATTTGCCAGTGGTGTCCACCATGATCGATATTTTGATCATAGTGTCACTCACTCTCTGGAGTAGCAAATTTTTGGGATAAGTGCTATGATTCTGCTTTGAATGAGAATTGAGAATCCATGTAAGCAGACCGGCCTGACTCCTGAGATAAGTCGGACAAGACTTGAAACTTGGACAATCCCCTTCTGTTCGGACAATTTTTCAGACAATTATATGATCCCCAAAGATTAGAATTACGGATGATCACCAGGACTAGTTGACAACCTAACTCTCTGGCCGGCGCTGCATGTAAGTGAACTTTTCTTTACTAAAGGTTAGATGAGAACTACACTACAGCTACAGAATGAGCAATGATAGCTATGATCAACACATTGAGCACTTGCACTGACACGTACGTAACATCAAAAGCCAAGATTTATTTTCCAGAGACAGACTCAAACAAGAGACTACAGAACCCCTGAGCTAAACGAAAACCTAAACTACGTACTTTGCCCATACCATGCATGCATGCACGAACTCAACAAAGAAACTCACTCTCCCTCTCTCTCCCTCAAGGATGGGTAGGACAACCGCAAATGCCTCCACCAGCACCGCCTCCAGCTCCAGCTCCAGCTCCAGCTCCGCCGCCAGCTCCGCCGATCCCGCCGCCAAGCCCTCCAGCTGCTCCGCCGAGACCCCCGGCCCCTCCGAGTCCTCCAACGCCGCCGATTCCCCCGACGCCACCACCCATGCCGCCGCCTGCGCCGCCGCCGAGCCCGCCGGCGCCGCCGATGCCGCCTCCGACGCCGAATCCATTCGCACCGCCCGCGGCCCCGCCGAGGAGCGGGAGGCCGACTACCCCGCCGGCGAAGCCTCCCACCCCACCGTAGGCGACGAAGTTCTTCCGGTCGTCGGTACCGGCGGCAGCAGGACCTGCTGCAGCTTTCTTGGTGTCCATATTCTCTTCAGGCATGCTCCTCGCGGAAGCGCCAACTACTGCAAGTGCTACAACTACAGTAACGATCAACAACCTAGCCATCTTTCTCTCTCTCTCTCTCTCTCTCTCTCTCTCTCTCTCTCTCTCTCAGTAATTATCGATGCTTGGATTTCAGAATAGTGAGGTGTGATTTATAAGGATGGATGGGAGAGTAGGTGACAGCTTGGAGTGAGTGGTTGTTGGTAATATTTGCTTTTCTTCTTTAATAATCTGTAAATAAAATAAAAAAATATTTTATGTACCTTCAAAATCTTATTATTCCATGTCTCTTTGCCACGTGGCCTTCTTTTATTCGCTCATGTCATTTTCCAACTCCTCCCCTATTTACTTGGGTCAATAAGAAAGTATCATGTGACAGAAGGACATAGAGGTATAGAATTTTTGGATGTACATATAGCATCACTAATAAAATAAACAAAAACAAGATTACCGACCTCCAGGAAGTAGCGGCTCCATTAACTACTATCTTATTGCTTTTCGTTACATGAGTATTTATTCGTGTACGTTGTACATATCCAAACCATCTAAATCTATTTTCCTCATCTTGCCCTCAAGTGGTATCACCTTAGAGGCTCTAACTTCCCGCCTCATGTGCAAGCCAACAAAAAGTCACTCACTCAGAACTTTAATCACGAATAGGCTTCTGTGGCTCAGTAGGCTTCTAAGAGTACTCTTTAGTTGCAAATGAGTGTCCTAATAATTAATCCGAATATATGTTTAGACTTTTTCGAATGTTCTTAATGGTAAAATTTTTGCTCTACCGGACGACGTACACAACTTGGAGAGATTAATTCCGACTTAGCCCTTGTTCAGAACACAAAAAAGATGAACAAAAATATAAAAAGATATATATATATATATATATATATATATATATATATATATATATATATATATATATATCACTACCAAATTACAGTACTTTAGCGACGGCCATTTAGCGACGGAAATTTTTCGTCGCTATCACCGTCGGATCCCCGACGGATTTGTGACGGAATACCGATGGAAAGCAGTGGACAATTTTTTTTATTTTTTTATGTCCATATCCGTCGCTATGCCGTCGATAGGTAGTCGGCCATGTAGCGACGGTTTTATATCCGTCGCTAGAACGTCGCATATTTTGGCGGCAAAAGCCTAAAATATTGGCGCGAGATTTACTGACAACTTAGCGACGGAATAATTCGTCGCTACTCGCGCGAGATTTACTGACGCATTAGCGACGGAATAATCCGTCGCTACTCCGTCGCTAAATTTACGTTCCAGACTTAAATTGAAACGACGGGGGGAACTTTTTCATTCCCCCCAAATTTCACTCTCTCTCCTCTCTCTCTCTCTCTCTCTCCCGCGGTGATCGATCGACGACCCCCTCTCCTCTCTCTCCCGCGGCGGTGATCGGCGACCCCCTCTCCTCTCTCTCTCCCAAAGGTAATCCCCTCTCCCTCTCTCTCTCTCTCTCTTTCTCGCTCTCTCTCTCTCGCGCGCACGCGCGGTGGTCGTGGGTGCAGCGGGCCGGGGGCGTCGGGGGCTGCGGGGGCGGCGTCGACTGCGGGGGGGCGGCGGTGGCGGCGGTGGCGGCGGGTGGCGGGAGGTGTGGAGGGGGCGGTGGGTGGGGCGGGAAGCGTTGGAGGGATGGGGGCGCGCGGGGGCTGGCCGCGGGGTGCGGGGGGTTGCGAAGGGGGGCTGGCCGTGCGCGGGGGGCGGGGGGTGTGGAGGGGGCGGTGGGATCGAGGGGGCGGGCAGCGTTGGGGGGGGTACGATGGGGGCGGGGGCTGGCCGCGGGGTGCGGGGGGGGGGGGTATGTGTGGAGGGGGGCTGGCCGGACACACACACACACGGACACACACACACGGACACACGGACACACAGACACACACACACACACAGACACACACACACACACGGACACACACGGACATAGACACACGGATACACACACACAGAGACATATATATATATATATATATATATATATATATATATATATATATATATATATATATATATATATATATATATATATATATAAAATATATATAGGCATAATTTTAAGATGCTTAATTAGTTTACCTTATATATATAAGGTAAACTAATTATGGTAAACTAATTATGCCTATATATATATCTATATATAGGCATAATTAGTTTACCTTATTTTAGAGTATGACTACGTAGCTAGTGTGTAGAGTAGTATATGGTTACTAGATCCTAGTGTAGAGTAGTATGTAGAGGAGTATGGCTACTAGTGATATATAGATATGTAGGTCCATGTGTATCTGTATCGGACTATCGCTATCGGTATCGAACTATCGCTATCGGTATCGGACTATCGCTATCAGTATCGATCGTATATACTTAGTATCGGGCGTAGCGGATTAGTATCGATCAGTATATAGGTTTGGGTTAAGATCAAGGTTCAAAGTATCGATATCAGAATAGTAGGCCGAATAGGAGGCCGAGATAGTCGAATGTGAAGAAGGGAAGAAGGGAGGAGCAGATGGGTTCAGAGCCATGGTGGAGGAGGAGAAGTAACATGAGAGCAGTTTCCGCCGTAACATCTCTTGGCTCTGCTGGCAACTGAAGTCCAGATGCTACAAAGGACGATCCTATATACTGATACTAATCTGATACTCTCTGATATTAAGTACATCCGGCTTACTAGCTAGCGGATCCACCAGTTACATGATTATATACTAATTATGTTAGATTGTGATACTAAGTAGCCTCGTCGTAGGCCTAGCGTGTTATCCACAAGTTTAGTTTTTCTTACGATATGAGTATCGGCATCGGGCTATTAATTCTTATGTTTAGTTTGTCTTACGATACAGATATTCACATCAAATCGAGCATGAATCGTTACTTTGTTGATCGTACATGGATGTACAAACGACAACACGAGAGCAGAATTGGTGTGAGTGACGATTTTCAGGCAGGTGTGGAAGTATTTTTTAAGTATGCCATGAGCAAAACTCAGTACATGGACGATAACAAAATCAAGTGTCCATGTGTTAATTGTCACAATAGACGTTTCGAAGAAGTGATGACTGTGAGAGATCATTTGACCCGTAAGGGTTTCGTACGTGATTACGGCCTGTGGTCATCGCAAGGTGAATTATATTCAGAAAGACAGGCTGCAGAAGCTGGTACTTATGCTTTTGATGATAATGCTGCAACGGATGTCCTCGAAGACGACGGATGCTCTGTGGATTATGGAGACATGCAGAACCTTGCACGAGATATGGTGTATGCTGCAGCAGGGCCTAATTTTGATCCGGAGGATCCTAATCCCGAGGCAAAGGAGTTCTATGATATGTTTAAGGACGCAGATACTCCTCTATATCCTGGTTGTGAGACTCATTCCGCACTGTCAGTGACGATGCGGTTGTTGAACATAAAGTCTGATTTTAACTTGCCACAAGCTTGCTATGATCGGATCACACAATTAACTAATGAAGTGTTACCGAAGGAATCAAAAGAGCTCCCAAGAAACTTCTACAAGTCAAAGATGATGGTCCGACAACTGGGACTGGGGTACGAGAAGATAGATTGCTGTCGCAACGGATGCATGTTGTATTACAAAGAGAATTGCGTATTAAAAAGTTGTTGGTTCTGTAATGCGGATCGTTACAAGACAGTACAGGGAAAAGGAAAGTCAACTAGAAAACGACGTCCTTACAAGTATATGCATTACTTGTCGATCACGAAGCGCTTACAGAGGATGTATATGTCTCTGAATACAGCAGAACACATGACGTGGCACAGTGAAGATCGCATAAAGGACGAAGGAGAATTGTCACATCCTTCGGATGGGGAGGCGTGGAAATATTTTGATTTGTGTCATCCAGATTTTGCTGCAGAGCCTAGAAATGTACGCCTGGCGCTATGTTCTGATGGCTTCACCCCTTTCGGACAGTCGGGATCTCAATACTCATGCTGGCCGGTCATTCTTACCCCTTACAATCTGCCACCATGGATGTGTATGAAGACTCCTTATATGTTCTTGACAGGAGGTATAGAGGGTCCGACACGTTTGCGATAGCAAGTCAGGCTGTTCAAGTCTACTATACAAGCTACCCAAGGCGTCGTAGAGATCGCTTTGACTGGTGGGCAGTATGCAAGATTAAATCTAGAAATACATTCAACGTTGGAGACCCAGCATACCAAGAGGACCAGATCGAAAAGCCCCAATATTTGGGACAACAGTCTTGTGACATGGATGTTGATTTAGAGGTTGATATACCTCTTGCTGATGAAAATAGAGGGAAGGAAGAGGTTGATATACAAGACTTAGATGTCAACCAGGGGAGAAAGAGGCGTCTTGTCTCAAGTATTGAGACTGAAGAAGAAGAAGAAGAAGAAGAACTTTATGAGGATGAGGATGAGGATGAGGATACAGATGAATTCGACGATGAGGATGATGATGATGATGAGGCCGAGGCCGAGGAAGAGGACGATGACGATGATTAAATATCGCTATATTTCAGTTGTATCTTGAAGCACCCAATATCTAGTGGAACACAAGATGCCATTTCATCAAAAGTTACAAGAATTGTACTTTGTTGTATTGGTGCATGATTTTATCAGATTTTGTGTATCTAGCTTTTATTCGTACTTCACTTCTGATTGTAATATTTATTTCAGTTTGGGATATTTGCGTATTATTGTATGAGTTTCTTTTTGCAGATGGCACTCCTAGGCCTACTCGTCTGGGCGGCACTCATCGCCCTGCTGCTGGTATGGATATGTTTAGGTTTATATTCATTTATAAATCTATGTTGTCGGTATTTTGTTTATGTGTTCTATTTACAGGGCATGGTTGCGAGCACCCGTACTGGTGGTGCTGGCCGTGGTCGTGGCGGTGGCGGCGGCGGCGGCGGTGGTGGTGGTGGTCGTGGGCGTGGGCGTGGGCGTGGTGGTAGCGGTCGTGGTCGTCAGCCGCATTCCCCGGATGTGACCTTCGAGCCCGACTTGGAGAGCCCGATCACAGGCTCTTCCCGCCGTCATTCTTCCTCGGTGCCACCGACATCGTCGTCGAGGCCTGTGACTCCATCTGCTAGCGGATCCGTTCCGCCACCGGATGTACCAGCGGATGCAGCAGCAGATGCAGCAGGGGGCCCAGCAGTTACTGCAGGGTGGGCCTCGGAGTACCCCGGGATTCAGTTTCATCCTGATACCGGAGAGTACATTCGCGGACCCGCGGATCCGCCGACGCCACCAGAGAGGCTGGTGGGCGAGTTCCGACGAGAGCTATGGCCCGCTGGTGAATCGTAAGTAAATTTAAGTTAATTTATTAAATTTGTTTCATTTATTCAAGTTAATAATCCAGTCGTTGCTTCTTTATAGGTTTTTCCCGTGGGATGATGCCCGGATTCTAGGGCGCATTATCCGGGATAACTACCATGGCCCCTACATCAATTTTTCTGAGGTGTCTCAGGACATGAAGTACGTCTGGCTCGACGAGATGAGGGTATAAATCCGTCGGTGAATTATTAATTATTCTTTAAATCATTAAAATTTTTATTACGTGATATTTGAATTTGTATGTCAGAGGACGTTCTGGTGGCCCCCCCATCGCGAGGAGGCGATCCGCAGGACCTACAAAGCCGCCGCCGGGAAGAAGATACGGGATGCGGTGTACGACCTTCGTACGGCGCATACGAGAAAGGACTGGATCCGGACGGAGTACTATGAGCAGATGTTGGAGAAGATGGATACTCCGCAGTTCAAGCTGAAATCGGAGAAAGCTAAGGCTAATCGACAGGGCGCGGGTCTGCATACGGGGGGATCAAGGCCCCACGCATCGACGCGTGCAGATTTGGTGAGATAGCGCAAATTCAAATTCATTCTATTATTTAATTTCGTACTGTTAATATACGAAGTTAATTAAATTCTACGTATGCAGGTCCGACAGGCGGTGAAGCAGGGAAAAGAGGCGGAGACGGTCACCGCTCACGATGTATTTGTGCATACGCACAAGAGGCGGAAGGACGGGAGCTTCGTCGACGCGAGGGTCGAGGAGACTGATGTAAGTACTTACGTTTATGAGATTTATGTTAGAAATATAATTATTGTTAAGTTAATTAGATAAACTTAGGATTCAGACTATAACTTAGGGAAACATAGGATTTATATTATAACTTAGGAAAACTTATAGTACAAACACATTCATTGGATAGGCTGCGTATCGTGAGGCACTTAGTCGGCTTGAGATCGAGCCCCCTTCCGAGAATGTCGGCGAAACGACGCCCACCCAGACGCACTCTTCTATGGCCGCTCGCTACGACGACGTGTTCGTAGAATCCGTCGGCGGCGTTAGGAAAGGGCGCGTCTACGGCTTAGGTTCCATGGCGCCCTCGTTGCAGCCGTCCTCGAGATATCCACCGCCTCCGCCTCCTCCAGCGCCCCCGGTTGACGATGTGAGGGCGCAGCTTGCGACTCTGACCTCCGCGGTGTCAGATTTACGGGCGATAGTGTTGGGGCGCTATCCGTCTGCTCCCGGTCCGTCTGCTCCCGGTTCGTCTACTGCTGCTGCCGGTGCTTCGGATCGACCTGGTCCTTCTTCCCCCGGACGGCTTTCGTTTAACCGCTCTGCGGACGCCCGCATCGTATCGGATAACACCATCTTGACGTTCCTTGACATGTTATCGCCACAGCAGCTACGCGCACTTCCAGACCATGTCTTGTCCCAAGTGCCGGCACATACGGTGGAGGAGTACATACGCAAAGCGGATGCGACGGCACGAGCACGAGACGATCCGACGGACGGGGTTTGATTTTGTTTATGTTGTTGGTTTTGTAGACATTTGGATACATTGTATGATCGGATATTTTTTTTATGTTTGGATAATTTAATGTTGGATATTGGATGTATTGTGTTGGTAATATTTTGTTGGATATTGGATACGTTGGATATTGGTGTCGGATATGGATATTTTGCATATGGATATATGGTGTTCGATATTGGCTACGTTGGATATTCGTGTTGGATATGGATATATGGTGTTGTATATGGATATTTGGCATGTTTGATATTGTGTTGGATGTGTTGTATAAACAGGAAAGAGTCTGTTTGCAGTATTTTTTTTTCAAAAATTAGAAGTTAGCGACGGACAGGCGACCCCTCAGCGACGGATAGCCCGTCGCTAACTGGAGAAACTGAGGTTAGCGACGGATTGGCGACGTAAAAACCGTCGCTAACTGGAGAATTTTACATTGAGCGACGGTTTAGCGACGGAATATCCGTCGACATGGTTCTGTTTGATATCAATAAATTTTGCATTTAGCGATGGATTGGCGACTAACTTACGACGGACTGGCGACAAAGTCCCGACGGATTATCCGTCGCTAACTGTAGGAATTCAATTTTTCGACGGATTGGCGACGGAATACCCGTCGCTACCTGGAGAATTTTACCTTGAGCGACGGTTTAGCGACGGAATGTCCGTCGACCTGGTTCTGTTTTGATGTCCATAAATTTTGCAGTTAGCGACGGATTGGGGACTAACTTACGGCGGACTGGCGACAAAGTCCCGACGGAATATCCGTCGCTACCTGGAGAATTTTCAGTTAGCGACGGTTTAGCGACGGAATATCCGTCGACATGGTTCTGTTTGATGTCCATAAATTTTACAGTTAGCGACGGATGTTTTGTCGCTAATACGACGCTAATCCGTCGTACACCTCGGCGGATTAGCGACGGCATAACGACGACCTGCCGTATGGAAAAATTTCTGATACGCTTTTACCGACAAATTTACGACGGATTAGCGACGGATATTGCGTATCAGAAAATCACTGATACGATTTTGCCGACTCTTTAGCGACGGAGGTTTCCGTCGCTAACCCTATATCCTGATACATGTTTCGACGAAAGCTAGTCGGTAATCCGTCGCTATATATATTTAAATACGCCGACGGTATTCCGTCGCTAAGTCGTCGCTGAGCGACGGAGTAGCGACGGATATGTTTTAGCGACGAGGTTATTTCCGACGGCTGTTTTACCAAATTATCCGTCGGTAATCCGTCGGTATTTATTTTTGGCGACGGACTACCGACGGATATGGCCGTCGGTAAATCCATGTATTTTGGTAGTGTATATATATATATATATATTTATGTATAATTTTTTTTATGTCCCAACAACAAAGAACGAAAAAAAAAAAAAATTGGACTAAGATTTTTCTTTACTACAGCGAAAAAAAAATTGGACTAAGATTTTTCTTTACTACAGCGTGTATACAACAGTAGTAGCAGTAATGGCTTCTCTCAAAATGATAAAAAAGTGCATTGAACGGAGGAAGGAAAGGTGGCCATGGCAACAAATGTGTGTGTGTGTGCATGGGAAGGAGAGGGGGGCAGTTAAGAATAGTAATGAATGAGAAGAGTTATAACTAGGGTTGACTTGTGTCACGCATGCATGCATATGGGAAATGAATGTATGGTCTACGTGTGCTACTTTCTAGGTTGTGGACCTTGCTTGCTTGTGTGGCAATCGGAAATGAATGTATGGTCTACGTGTGATACTTCTAGTTCTCGGTTCCTTCTTTCGTAACCCTAGTTCGGATAAAGAAGATATAAGAGGGTCGTATGAAAAATGTGGTCATAAATTCATAATAGTCCACAATTAATTAGTTTCTAATTGCTTTCTATGTGCAACTTCATTTCGGTCATGGGTTAAACTGAATGAGAATTTGCTAAAGAGCTCGACCCATTCCATGTCCAGTAATCTTTGGGATTAATGTCTACATCAATTGGAAAATAAAATTAATTGCTACTTCGCCCGCAGTTTTGGACTGCAAATCGTGAACGTGAGCCACGTGTCAACATCCCATTAGTCTTTTCTATTTGTTTGAATCTGCCACTGATTGACCTGCCAATGAAACACTGACACGTGACGGACGATCCAAAAGTACGAACCATAATCGCGATCCAAATAGTGCCGTCCTAATAGGAATAAGGGGTATTTTGTAAAACCTCCCCTAAATAATGGGCTAATTTGCGAAATACCCCCTAAAGATCTCGAATTGGTAAAACCCCCTTTCCGTCAATACGCTGTTTGATTTTGGGTGACGTGGCAATCCGTGTGTGTTATTAAGTAAAAAAATAAAAGTTAGACGAAAATACCCCTGCAAATTAGTCCACTATTTAGGGGAGGTTTTGCAAAATATCCCAAAATCGGTGGAGGAGGAGAGGAGTTCGCCGGAGATCTCGGAGGAGAGGTCGGGGTTCCCTTTCAGGCTACAAGGGGCTACAAGGGGGAGCTCCCCGACGGCGCTCTGGTCGCCGTCAAGAGGATCACCAACATGGGGATCCAGGGGAAGAGGGAGTTCTGCACGGAGATCGCCGTCATCGGAAAGATCCACCACGTCAATCTCGTCAGGTTCCGGGGCTACTGCGTACAGGGGACCGACCGGATGCTGGTGTACGACTACATGAACCGCAGCTCGCTCGACCGGTCCTCGCCGACGGCGGACAGGTGAAGATTGCGGATTTCGGGATGGCGAAACTGATAAGCCCCGACCAGTCCGGGCTGTTCACGACGATGAGGGGGACCAGAGGCTACCTGGCCCCCGAGTGGCTGACGAACTCCGCGATCACGGACAAGACCGACGTCTACAGCTACGGGATGGTCCTGCTGGAGATGGTCAGGGGGAGGAAGAACAGCTTCGGCGGCAGCGGCTCGGCCGGATCGAGCGGGTCGACGTCGTTCGGGTCGGGCGAGGAGTACTTCCCCATGGTGGCGGTGGAGAAGCACGTGGAGGGGAGGTGGGTGGAGCTGGCGGACCCCAGGATGGAAGGGAGGGTGGCGGCGGAGGAGGTGGAGAGGATGGTGAAGGTGGCGCTGTGCTGCCTGCACGAGGAGCCGGCGACGCGGCCGAGCATGGCGGCGGTGGCGGACATGTATTTCCTCACCTCCTTCCTGATCATCTCCTGTATCACCGACAGGAACTCCGCGCTGAAAGGGAACCCCGACCTCTCCTCCGAGATCTCCGGCGAACTCCTCTCCTCCTCCACCGATTTTGGGATATTTTGCAAAACCTCCCCTAAATAATGGACTAATTTGCAGGGGTATTTTCGTCTAACTTTTATTTTTTTACTTAATAACACACACGGATTGCCACGTCACCCAAAATCAAACAGCGTCTTGACGGAAAGGAGGTTTTACCAATTCGATATCTTTAGGGGGTATTTCGCAAATTAGCCCATTATTTAGGGGAGGTTTTACAAAATATCCCTAGGAATAACTACAATTTCCTCATAACACAACCCAAAACTGTCTTGCTTGATGGTTGCACCTGCTATTTGATATTAAGACACTTAGCTGCTCCATGCATGTTTTTTCCCATGAGCTCGTAGGTAGGCCAACTTAGACTATCAATCAGATTTGAGAACTGCTACGGTGCACGCCTACGGGCCAGTTCGTCCGTCACGTGTCGCAGTTCTACTAGTAGGTCAACCAGCGTGGGATCTATTGATACAAGATAGGCCAATTGGGTGCGGCCACGCTGCGGAGACAGGCCAGCCCGCCTGCGACAAATTAGCTTTTTCGTTCAGATTTGATGGTTTAACCATGGTTCCATCCTTAAGTTTGTGGTGGTGGCAGTACAAATAACTCTTGTAATACAATTGCTTAAGCAATTCCCTTTCAGAGGAGGCTAGGTTAGCGAAAAGATGGTTATTAGCTCAAATTAAAGACGCAAGATTGATCTTGCTTTTTCAGGATAAGTAGAGGTAGAGAAAATGCCTTGAATTAACCCACATGTCATAGTTCCAGAAAAAGCTCGAAAGACCTTCAGCGGAAGGGTGCTTCGTCTTATAAATTTCTAGTGATTGTTATCAATCTCTTGCACCCAGAACTAAAGAACTAAGATGCGTGCTTCTGGTCCACTAGGGTTTCCTTTCAAGAAATCTCTAAGCTATCTTCAGAGTGCATGGTTACATACCAAAGGATACGTATGGACCGAATACCTACTCCTCCCTCCTAATTATTTGTAGGAATATTTAGTTTTAGGGTCTCACACATACATGGATAGTAGGGTGTGGGTCTCGAAATTAACCGATGCTAAAGTTTCAAAATCACTGTTCACCTAGACTAGTGAACAATGATTTCAAGACCCAAATCTTAACAACGTCCAATATTTTCGAGACCCAAACTCTAATATCCATACATATGTGAGACGCTGTTGAGAACTAATAAGAGATTTAGTCCCACATTGAAAAATGTAATATGAAGAGGAGCTAGACTCCCTATAAGTAGTGGAGTAGCCAATCAATAAAAATATAGAACCATTATTCTCTACATGGTATCGGAGCCATAACAAAAAACAAAACAAAAAATTCCCACCCCCACCCCCCCCCCCCCCCCCCCGCCGACCCCCCTCCCCCCCCCCCCTCTTGCCGACCCTAACCCTAACCCCCCCTCTTGCCGACCACCCCCCCTGCCGCCCCTAACCCTAACCCCCCTGCCGACCACCCCCCGCCGACCCCCCCCCGTCCCGCGCGACGTCCCCCCCACACCCTGCCGATCCCCACCCCCTGCCGAACCCCCCTCCCCCGCCCGACACCCTCCCCCCCTGTCGATCCCCACCCCCTGCCGACCCCTCCCCCCACCTGCTGCTGCCCCCCCCTGCCGCCCCCCCTCTTCCGCACCTGCTGCTGTAACCTCCCCTTTTTTCCATAAATATATATATATATATATATATATATATATAAAATATAAAAAATCCTACTTTGCGAGAGAGATTATGTGGGCAGTTATTCGACGACGGATGGATGTCAAATGCTTTATTTGCACCTTCTGTTCTTATATTACACCCTCCGGAATTACAAATACTTTATTTGTTTTCCGTTCTCGATCTGCAAATTAGGTTTTCCATGCGCGCGCCGGTGTTGGTCATGTTAACAGCGCATTCGTACGGTCTCTGTTGAAGACTTTACATGACGACGACGACGACGAAGCCGACGAAGCCGACGAAGACGACGACAACGACGAAGCCAACGACGACGACGACGACGAATCACCATTGAAGACGCCATGGATTCGATCCGTGGTAAACTGACAGCAGATGAGTTGCAGGCCTTGGTTGATGATATTTTATCAAAGAGATTAACCGAGGCGACCCCACGTGTGATCCATACTGATGTGGATCCGTCACCCTACAAAATAGGGAAGCTGGACAAGCTGGAGACGAAGTTGGAAGGCACGTCCAATTACTTGAAATGGTCACGGCAGGCCATACGGACGCTGAAGGAACGTGGCTTGGTTGGCTACGTCAATGGCCAAACCAAGGCGCCAGATGATCCCTCCTCAAAGGAGTTTGCTGTTTGGGACATTGTCAACAATGTTGCGGCTGGATGGTTGACAGCCTCCTTGACCGACCAGGTGTCGGGAAATGTAGGGGCGATGGAGGCTGCTGCTGATATATGGCGAACTTTGAAGGATATGTACTCAGGCTCGGGCAATCCTATGCGGGTCTTCCAACTGCAGATGAACTTGATAGGGTGGCCCAGGACGACCGCACCATCTCTGAGTATGCGGCACTGTTGAAGAAGTTCTGGTCTGATCTGGATCATTATGATCCTCTTGGGATGGAAGATGCCCAAGTCGAACCAGCATTTGCGGAACATTTCCAAAAGTTCTTGGATTATATTTCACGACAACGGATAATGAAGTTCTTGAAGGGTCTTAACCCTGTGTTTGAGAATAGAAGGAATGTACTCCCGGCACAGCCCACGCTTTCCACCTTAGAAGAAGCCATAGCTGCCATGGCACAAGAAGAGGCTCGCTTGAAGTTGATGCCCAACAAGGGCTCTTTCCAGGGGGAGCAAGCCACTGTTGACAAGTCTGCCCTTGCCGCCTTCAATCAACCTCCCTCTGTGGCCGGTATTTGCCACAACTGTGGTGACTCAGAACATTACATCAGATTTTGTCCAAAGCCCATGCACAGTCAGTCGAGTAATCGTGGACGGGGCCGTGGTGGACGTCGTGGTGGTCGAGACGGTTATGCTGGTAGAAGGGGAAATTATTCTGGAGGACACAAAGCTAATCTGGCGGAGGAAGGGGCGACAATCACCTGGCTGAGTTAACCCCTCTTGAGAAGGAGTTCCTCGCGAAGTTACGCGGCACGAAAGCTGGGTTTGGACGGCAGTACTGGGGCTTCCTCTACATCGGGGGACCACATCACTTGCTTTGCCCAAACCGGCGCAGGTATACCTGCGCGTGCTCTTACAGCAGCTATCCACCAACCGGGTTGGATTATGGACTCTGGGGCATCTCGCCATGTCACGGGATCCCGCGGTGAGTTCCAGGACTATACTCACCTACCGACGCCGGAGAGCATTCAGACTGCTGATGGTAACTCCAGCCCTGTCATGGATAAAGGCACTGTCGTATGCACCCCTTCTCTCACTCTCACCAATGTCTTACATGCTCCGTTTTTTCCTGTCAATCTTCTTTCTATTAGTGTCATTATCCTTGATCTTAACTGTACTGTTTCCTTTGACATTCCTACGGTGACTTTTCAGGAGAAGGGGACATGACGACGACTAGGGACTGGCACATGACATAAGGGGCTGTGGTACTTGGACATGACTGGACTGGACAAAGCTTTGGCATCTCTGGTAGCAGACACACCACCGGAAGATTCACGGCGCAGTGTAGAAGATGAATTGCTCCTCCACCACCAGCGTGTCGGTCATTCTTCTTTTAAAATTATTAGTCGAATGTATCCGTCCTTATATCAAAGGGCTAATAAAGAGAAGTTATTTTGTCATGCTTGTGAGTTGGATAAACATACCAGAAGCACGTATGTGAGTTCAGGTAGTAGAAGTTCGACTGATTTTGATATGATACATTCAGACGTATGGGGCCCTTGTCCTACAACTGGTATTAACGGTTTTCGATGGTTCATCACTTTTATTGATTGTTATACTCGCGTGACATGGGTGTACCTTATGAAGAATAAAAGTGACGTCTTTGAGGCATTTCGGGACTTTTATCGCCGGGTAGAAACTCAATATGGCACTAAAATTAAGTGCTTATGGTCTGACAATGGGACGGAGTATACAAATAGGAAGGTTGCTGAGTATTTATCCACTCATGGTATACTACACCAAACTTCCTGTGCCTATACACCGGCACAAAATGGTGTGGCCGAACGGAAGAACAGACACCTGCTGGAGGTCACACGGACGATGATGTTGGCTATAAATGATCCGAAACACTTATGGGGGCAGACGGTGTTAACGGCATCTTATCTCATCAACAGAATGTCATCTCAGGTATTGGACTGGAAGACACCGCTGGAGATGCTTACTGGTGCAACCACGTACACTATTCTACCGAAAGTATTTGGGTGTGTATGTTTTGTCCAAGATAATAGGCCAGGAGTTGGCAAACTAGATCCTAGAGCGGTTAAATGTGTCTTTGTCGGGTACACGGCAGCTCAGAAGGGTTACGCATGTTAGAGCCCAGTTGAGCAGAAGATGTTTGTAAGCATGGATGTTACATTCAGAGAACTGAAACCATATTATGGTTCGGATGACGGTTCGGCGTTTGGTGACACACCTAACATAGAGGGTGTTAGATGTGAGGGGGAAAAATTAAGCCCATCTGTGGTAGTCGGATCGGTCCCATGCCCGGTCATAGAAAACTGGACGAAAGGGAGAGAAAGCAGTGACTCCGATACAGAAGGTGAAGAAGATACATATGTTAAACAGGGGAAGCAGCAGACAATAGAAAAGGAACAGGGGGAGCAGTAGACAATGGAAAAGGAGCTCCAAGTCTACAGAAGGAGACAGCAGAAGTCCAGTACTGTGCCTGTACCGTGCCCTGTGCCTACTGTACCAAATCCTTCGTCTACTCCTGCTCCAACTCCTGAAGATGTTGCCCCCGCACAGAATCAATCTGATTCTGATGCGGATCTCTCTGACTCTGATGGTATGATCTCTCCACCACCTATTGCTCCCTTGAGACGTGGGAGCTGGTTCCATTACCCAAAGGAAAGAAAACTGTGTGATGCAAATGGGTGTACACAGTAAAGAAGACGTCAGAAGAAAAGGTAGAACAAAACAAGGCAAGGTTGGTTGCAAAGGGATACACACAATCATATGGCATTGACTATCATGAGACGTTTGCTCCAGTAGCGAAAATGAGCACTGTAAGAACTCTGGTCTCCATTGCAGCAAACTATGGGTGGAAGCTATACCAATTAGATGTGAAGAATGCCTTTCTCCATGGGGACCTACAAGAAGAAGTATACATGGAACTCCCGCCAGGGTGCTATGCTACTGTCACGACCCGCACCCGCTTTTCGGATGCGAGCTCGTGAGCAAGCCAGCTACGCATCAAGCGGACTCCAGCCCGACTCGAATACGTAAACGCTGTCACGGCTAGGGTATACTGCCAAATCATGGCAAACAAATCTATATCTCAATCCACAATAAGGTAATAAACATGAATGAACACTATGGGTCGTGGTCTGCAGCCCACTAGCATAAATGTTCGATAAGACTCTAGAAGAAATTAACAAGAGTCTACAACTGAAACAAGAAACAGGATATCTCATAATAAATAATGAAAAGCACGAGCGGATAATAAATACAATAGCGATACCTGAATCCCACAAGCGTATCATTGTCTCCGTAATACCCACAAGAATCGCAAATCTTCCGCCATCCAGAACTACTAGCTAACTCCATGCAATCGCTAAACCTGAGGAGATCATCAGGTCCTCAGAGGAAATAGCAAGATACATAATATACATGCCTATCTAACAGTTTTATCATGCACAAAAGGATAAACAAAAAAACGGGAACAGACCAATGACTACGAATACGAACACGGACACATGAACACGAACACGAACACTAGAACAACTACGCATAATGAACTGTCGGATGAACGATAATCACGAGATCAATGGAAGAACCAAACCCTCGTCCCGAGTGTGGACTCACTGGTTTGAACTAAACACTAACCCTCATCCCGAGTGTGGACTCTCTGGTTAGTACTAACCCTCGTCCCGAGTGTGGACTCTCTGGTTAGTTCACGGCAAGGCACCCTCGTCCCGAGTGTGGACTCTCTGGTGCAAATACTACATCCTCGTCCCGTGTGTGGACTCTCTGATGTAAACACCCTCGTCCCGAGCATGGACTCTCTGGTGCAAGTCAAGTCAAGTCAAGTCTACACCCTCGTCCCGAGCGTGGACTCTCTGGTACAATAATCGATATCCTAGTCCCGAGTGTGGACTCACAGATGTAAACAGATCAAGAAAAACACCCTCGTCCCGTGTGTGGACTCTCTGGTGCCAAGGAAGCAATATCAAGGATTTAGCAGTTCACTACACGCACTCGTTCTATGACACGACTCAAGCAAGGTACTGACGAGAAACTCCAAATGTGAAACACAAGGCCAAAACATGAACATGGCTATAAACAATAAAAACAACACCACAGAAAATAACACAAAAAAGCACACGTCCATAAATAATCCAAAAGCTGAAAACTGAAATAAAATACATGTAAATAAAACTGTAGAGGGAGGCAAGGTATACTTACCTGGAGGTTGCACGCAAATCCAATATCAATCTAGTCCACTGCTAAATCATAAAGTCCAAACATCACAACTGTCTCCGAAAGCTGAAACAGACAATGCCAATAGTCTCAGAATAGTCAAATTAGCTAGGATTGCCTGTCCTTAAGTCCAATTCTGGACACAGGAGCAAAACGATAATTTTGGGCAAAAACGATGTCCGCCGTTGGACCCGCTTTGTACCAAAAAGCGTGCCAGAGTCAAAGGTCTCTAAAGTTGTCAAACTATATATCTACGGATCCAGTTTTCCGATACGAACCCAACCGTATGTCCAAAGTTGGATTCCGGAGGGCCGTGCACAAAATCGTCCGTTGAATGGGACCGCGGGTCCCGCAAAACGACATACGATTCAATTGTCTCAGAATTGGACCAAACTTGGCATACAGGACCAGAAAAATGATACGGTCATGTTGGCGCAAGTTTCGTCTCGATCTGACGAGCGTGCACAAAGTAATTAGAGAATTTACAAAGTGCACGATACGATAAATTTCGACGGATACGCATCAAATTCGTCGCGCACACGCGACCAATTTGAATTCCGCCAAAGCCCACACATCCACGAAGCTGATACGCAGCTTTCGATGCTTACGGTGCGCGACCACGTCACCCGGTTTGACGGGACGCACCCCGAAGAGATTTTAGATTTTCTAAACTGTTTTACATAGGTTTTTCTTGATATTTAGGAAGTGATTTCTCTGTGAATAATTAACAAAATTCAAATCTAAAAAGTAGGTTGTGATCTCCTATATGTTGTCTAGAAGGCTGTTCAGGGGGGTTGCCTTAATCGGCAATGGATCGACTAGAAATAGTCTCCCAAAATAGGTATTCGAACGATAAAATCCCCTGTTTACAAAATAATTTTTGTCGATTTTTGCATCAGATTTTCGAGCGATCCGAAGCTTCTATATTTAAACTAATTGAAAGGGTTTATAGCCCTATAGGTTGTGTACATACCGGAGAAGACGGCTCGAAGAATGATCGAGCGAGGAAACGGCAATCTTGCTGTGAAGTCGGCCCGTCGGCTTGCTGCTGCTGTCGACTGTTTATGCCGCACGCGCGTTTCCCGGCGATCGCCGCCGTCGAACTCCGACGTGCCGGCATCGGGGGTGGTCGTCCGGCATTAGGGGAGTCCTGGGAGGACGCACGGGGTGGTGCGGCGGTCAGGTGGTTAGGGTTTTGATGTGATTTCTTCTCCTCTCTTCCGTTCTTTCTCTATACTACATATACACGCTGGGTTCGGTTTCAGGGAATTGTAGGGAGTAGCTCGGGTGGCTCGATCAAAGGCTGGGTTGGGCCTGGCGGGTTAGGGGGGGTCTGTTACAGCCCGGGTTGGGCTGGGCTCACTGTTCCTTATTCTTTTCTTTTCTTTTTTTGTTCTTTTTCTTTTTCTCTTTAATAAATAACATGTATATATATATATATTTTTTTCTTTAATAAATAACATGTATATATAGCTATATATATATATAAATATCTAGATACAATTATACATGTATATATATACACACATATTCATATTTATATTTTATATATACAGTCACATCTATATATATATATATATATATATTTTATATATATATATATATATATATATATATATATATATATATATATATATATATATATATATATATATATATATATACACACACATATACATATATTTATTTAAATATATATACACATACATTTATATATATTCATATCCACACACAAATACATATATATATTTACGCACTTATATCTATATGTATACATATACGTATAACCAATTAATAATAAAAATATAATATTTAGATAATAACCACCTCAATAATATTGATAATAAAATAATAATAATAATAATAGTAATAACGAAATTCATTAAACTAGTAATGGTGTATATACCATTACGCATAATTTAATAATCTCAACAATGTACAAGGACAACTAAGGATGGTATTTATCCTATCCTAAGATAAAATATCCAATAAAATATTTAATAATCGTATAACATCCACTGATACAATCTCCTGCTACAACATTAAATAAAATACAACTATACATATGCACAATACATATCTACACGGACGTCTCTGGATGCACCTACCCAACTACGTAGGCTTAGGCTCGGTTCTGGTGCAGTCCGAACTAAATTGGCATAACCGGGTCACCTAAAAGTCAAATAGTATTAATAATAAATAATTAAATTATTTATAGTGGTCACGTCGCAACTTGGCCTGGTTTTTCTAGTCAGGACACACTTATGGCTGGGTCTTTCTTGGCATGGCTAATACACTAGTCAAGGCACACCACTGCACTATCCGTGCCATGATTCCTATCCATCTTATACTCCAATTCCTAACCATGGCTAAAAACCATCTACCGTAATAATTAACTAAATAATTATTTATAAAAACAAATTTAAAAAATCACCATTAAAATAAATGAATAAATGAATATTTCAAAGAATATTTCTGGGAAGGGGAGCTACAAATCTACCCACCTTAAAAATAATTTCGTCCTCGAAATTTCAATTCATAACTTCCTTAAAAATCAAAGGAAGTCTACTATTACCATAATCTCCTCAATTTAATTTCTCAAAAATATTTCTATGACCTTCTCGGGTCATTGGTTTTTACGAAATCTCGAGGACTTCTACCCAACTTTGGTCACACTACTCTCTTGAAACACATGTCACTAAAATCATATAATCTTCTAACTAGTGGCTAATAATTCTACCAAAAATATCTAGGACATATGGCTCTATAATCCTCATTAGCTATCAAGCAACTAAAAATTAAATAATCAAGCAATATTATACTATAACCTAAGAGTTTCTGGTAAATCCTAGACAGCTCGATCGTTCGTCACTCCGTAATAGAGAGGGACGAGAATCAATGGTACAGAAAGCAAGGAAGTATAATCGAGAGCAAATATGGAATTTCAAGGACGTAGAAAATTTCTAGGAGAATTTTCAAGACAGAGTGGATTGAGATTCCTAAGGTTTAGTCATTGTCGCAGGCTCGTACCAGTACAGTTACGTAACCGGTACGATATGCTCTGACCTGCATGGGCCACCAAAAAAACTTGTCACGACCCGCACCCGCTTTTCGAACGCGAGCTCGTGAGCAAGCCAGCTACGCATCAAGCGGACTCCAGCCCGACTCGAATACGTAAACGCTGTCACGGCTAGGGTATACTGCCAAATCATGGCAAACAAATCTATATCTCAATCCACAATAAGGTAATAAACATGAATGAACACTATGGGTCGTGGTCTGCAGTCCACTAGCATAAATGTCCGATAAGACTCTAGAAGAAATTAACAAGAGTCTACAACTGAAACAAGAAACAGGATATCTCATAATAAATAATGAAAAGCACGAGCGGATAATAAATACAATGGCGATACCTGAATCCCACAAGCGTATCATTGTCTCCGTAATACCCACAAGAATCGCAAATCCTCCGCCATCCAGAACTACTAGCTAACTCCATACAATCGCTAAACCTGAGGAGATCATCAGGTCCTCAGAGGACATAGCAAGATACATAATATACATGCCTATCTAACAGTTTTATCATGCACAAAAGGATAAACAAGAAAAACGGGAACAGACAATGACTATGAACACGAACACGGACACATGAACACGAATACGAACACTAGAACAACTACGCATAATGAACTGCCGGATGAACGATAATCACGAGATCAATGGAAGAACCAAACCCTCGTCCCGAGTGTGGACTCACTGGTTTGAACTAAACACTAACCCTCGTCCCGAGTGTGGACTCTCTGGTTAGTACTAACCCTCGTTCCGAGTGTAGACTATCTGGTTAGTTCACGGCAAGGCACCCTCGCCCCGAGTGTGGACTCTCTGGTGCAAATACTACATCCTCGTCCCGTGTGTGGACTCTCTGATGTAAACACCCTCGTCCCGAGCGTGGACTCTCTGGTGCAAGTCAAGTCAAGTCAAGTCTACACCCTCGTCCCGAGCGTGGACTCTCTGGTGCAATAATCGACATCCTAGTCCCGAGTGTGGACTCACGGATGTAAACAGATCAAGAAAAACACCCTCGTCCCGTGCATGGACTCTCTGGTGCCAAGAAAGCAATATCAAGGATTTAGCAGTTCACTACACGCACTCGTTCTATGACACGACTCAAGCAAGGTACTGACGAGAAACTCCAAATGTGAAACACAAGGCCAAAACATGAACATGGCTATAAACAATAAAAACAACTCCACAGAAAATGACACGAAAAAGCACATGTCCATAAATAATCCAAAAGCTGGAAACTGAAATAAAATGCATGTAAATAAAACTGTAGAGGGAGGCAAGATATACTTGCCTGGAGGTTGCACGCAAATCCAATATCAATCTAGTCCACTACTAAATCATAAAGTCCAAACATCACAACTGTCTCCGAAAGCTGAAACAGACAATGCCAACAGTCTCAGAATAGTCAAATTAGCTAGGATTGCCTGTCCTTAAGTCTAATTCTGGACACAGGGGAAAAATAATAATTTTGGGCAAAAACGATGTCCGCCGTTGGACCCGCTTTGCACCAAAAAGTGTGCCAGAGTCAAAGGTCCCTAAAGTCGTCAAACTATATGTCTACGGATCCAGTTTTCCGATACGAACCCAACCGTATGTCCAAAGTTGGATTCCGGCGGGCCGTGCACAAAATCGTCCGTTGAATGGGACCGTGGGGCCCGCAAAACGACGTACGATTCAACTGTCTCAGAATTGAACCAAACTTGGCATACAGGACCAGAAAAATGATACGGTCCTGTTGGCGCAAGTTTTGTCTCGATCTGACAAGCGTGCACAAAGTAATTGGAGAATTTGCAAAGTGCACGATATGGTGAATTTCGACGGATACGCATCAAATTCGTCGCGCACACGCGACCAATTTGAATTCCGCCAAAGCCCACACATCCACGAAGCTGATACGCAGCTTTCGATGCTTACGGTGCATGACCACGTCGCCCGGTTTGACGGGACGCACCCCGTATCGAAGAGATTTTAGATTTTCTAAACTGTTTTACATAGGTTTTTCTTGATATTTAGGAAGTGATTTCTCTCTGAATAATTAACAAACTTCAAATCTAAAAAGTAGGTTGTGATCTCCTATATGTTGTCTAGAAGGCTGTTCAGGGGGGTTGCCTTAATCGGCAATGGATCGACTAGAAACAGTCTCCCAAAATAGGTATTCGAACGGTAAAATCCCCTGTTTACAAAATAATTTTTGTCGATTTTTGCATCAGATTTTCGAGCGATCCAAAGCTTCTATATTTAAACTAATTGAAAGGGTTTATAGCCCTATAGGTTGTGTACATACCGGAGAAGACGGCTCGAAGAATGATCGAGCGAGGAAACGACAATCTTGCTGTGAAGTCGGCCCATCGGCTTGCTGCTGCTGTCGACTGTTTATGCCGCGCGCACGTTTCCCGGCGATCGCCGTCGTCGAACTTCGACGTGCCGACGTCGGGGGTGGTCGTCCGGCATTAGGGGAGTCCTGGGAGGACGCACGGGGTGGTGCGGCGGTCAGGTGGTTAGGGTTTTGATGTGATTTCTTCTCCTCTCTTCCGTTCTTTCTCTATACTACATATACACGCTGGGTTCGGTTTCAGGGAATTGTAGGGAGTAGCTAGGGTGGCTCGACCAAAGGCTGGGTTGGGCCTGGCGGGTTAGGGGGGGTCTGTTACAGCCCGGGTTGGGCTGGGCTCACTGTTCCTTATTCTTTTCTTTTCTTTTTTTTTTCTTTTTCTTTTTCTTTTTCTCTTTAATAAATAACATGTATATATATATAGCTATATATATATATAAACATCTAGATACAATTATACATGTATATATATACACACATATTCATATTTATATTTTATATATACAGTCACATCTATATATATATTTTATATATATACAGTCACATCTACATATATATATCAACACATATATAAATATATTTTATACTCACATACATATTCTTATATATATATATATATATTCATATCCACACACAAATACATATATATATATTTACGCACTTATATCTATATGTATACATATACGTATAACCAATTAATAATAAAAATATAATATTTAGATAATAACCACCTCAATAATATTGATAATAAAATAATAATAATAATAGTAATAACAAAATTCATTAAACTAGTAATGGTGTATATACCATTACGCATAATTTAATAATCTCAACAATGTACAAGGACAACTAAGGATGGTATTTATCCTATCCTAAGATAAAATATCCAATAAAATATTTAATAATCGTATAACATCCACTGATACAATCTCCTGCTACAACATTAAATAAAATACAACTATACATATGCACAATACATATCTACACGGACGTCTCTGGATGCACCTACCCAACTACGTAGGCTTAGGCTCGGTTCTGGTGCAGTCCGAACTAAATTGGCATAATCGGGTCACCTAAAAGTCAAATAGTATTAATAATAAATAATTAAATTATTTATAGTGGTCACGTCGCAACTTGGCCTAGTTTTTCTAGTCAGGACACACTTATGGCTGGATCTTTCTTGGCATGGCTAATACACTAGTCAAGGCACACCACTGCACTATCCGTGCCATAATTCCTATCCATCTTATACTCCAATTCCTAACCATGGCTAAAAACCATCTACCGTAATAATTAACTAAATAATTATTTATAAAAACAAATTTAAAAAATCACCATTAAAATAAATGAATAAATGAATATTTCAAAGAATATTTCTGGGAAAGGGAGCTACAAATCTACCCACCTTAAAAATAATTTCGTCCTCGAAATTCCAATTCATAACTTCCTTAAAAATCAAAGGAAGTCTACTATTACCATAATCTCCTCAATTTAATTTTTCAAAAATATTTCTATGACCTTCTCGGGTCATTGGTTTTTACGAAATCTTGAGGACTTCTACCCAACTTTGGTCACACTACTCCCTTGAAACACAGGTCACTAAAATTATATAATCTTCTAACTAGTGGCTAATAATTCTACCAAAAATATCTAGGACATATGGCTCTATAATCCTCATTAGCTATCAAGCAACTAAAAATTAAATAATCAAGCAATATTATACTATAACCTAAGAGTTTCTGGTAAATCCTAGACAGCTCGATCGTTCGTCACTCCGTAATAGAGAGGGACGAGAATCAATGGTACAGAAAGCAAGAAAGTATAATCGAGAGCAAATATGGTATTTCAAGGACGTAGAGAATTTCTAGGAGAATTTTCAAGGCAGAGTGGATTGAGATTCCTAAGGTTTAGTCATTGTCGCAGGCTCGTACCAGTACAGTTACGTAACCGGTACGATATGCTCTGACCTGCATGGGCTACCAAAAAAACTTGTCACGACCCGCACCCGCTTTTCGGATGCGAGCTCGTGAGCAAGCCAGCTACGCATCAAGCGGACTCCAGCCCGACTCGAATACGTAAACGCTGTCACGGCTAGGGTATACTGCCAAATCATGGCAAACAAATCTATATCTCAATCCACAATAAGATAATAAACATGAATGAACACTATGGGTCGTAGTCTGCAGCCCACTAGCATAAATGTCTGATAAGACTCTAGAAGAAATTAACAAGAGTCTACAACTGAAACAAGAAACAAGATATCTCATGATAAATAATGAAAAGCACGAGCGGATAATAAATACAATGGCGATACCTGAATCCCACAAGCGTATCATTGTCTCCGTAATACCCACAAGAATCGCAAATCCTCTGCCATCCAGAGCTACTAGCTAACTCCATGCAATCGCTAAACCTGAGGAGATCATCAGGTCCTCAGAGGACATAGCAAGATACATAATATACTTGCCTATCTAACAGTTTTATCATGCACAAAAGGATAAACAAGAAAAACGGGAACAGACCAATGACTACGAATACGAACACGGACACATGAACACGAACACGAATACTAGAACAACTACGCATAATGAACTGCCGGATGAACGATAATCACGAGATCAATGGAAGAACCAAACCCTCGTCCCGAGTGTGTACTCACTGGTTTGAACTAAACACTAACCCTCGTCCCGAGTGTGGACTCTCTGGTTTGTACTAACCTTCGTCCCGAGTGTGGACTATCTGGTTAGTTCACGGCAAGGCACCCTCGTTCCGAGTGTGGACTCTCTGGTGCAAATACTACATCCTCGTCCCGTGTGTGGACTCTCTGATGTAAACACCCTCGTCCCGAGCATGGACTCTCTGGTGCAAGTCAAGTCAAGTCAAGTCTACACCCTCGTCCCGAGCGTGGACTCTCTGGTGCAATAATCGACATCCTAGTCCCGAGTGTGGACTCACGGATGTAAACAGATCAAGAAAAATACCCTCGTCCCGTGCGTGGACTATCTGGTGCCAAGGAAGCAATATCAAGGATTTAGTAGTTCACTACATGCACTCGTTCTATGACACGACTCAAGCAAGGTACTGACGAGAAACTCCAAATGTGAAACACAAGGCCAAAACATGAACATGGCTATAAACAATAAAAACAACTCCACAAAAAATAACACAAAAAAGCACATGTCCATAAATAATCCAAAAGTTAGAAACTGAAATAAAATGCATGTAAATAAAACTGTAGAGGGAGGCAAGGTATACTTTCCTGGAGGTTGCACGCAAATCCAATATCAATCTAGTCCACTGCTAAATCATAAAGTCCAAACATCACAACTGTCTTCGAAAGCTGAAACAGACAATGCCAACAGTCTCAGAATAGTCAAATTAGCTAGGATTGCCTGTCCTTAAGTCCAATTCTGGATACAGGGGCAAAACGGTAATTTTGGGCAAAAATGATGTCTGCCGTTGGACCCGCTTTGCACCGAAAAGCGTGCCAGAGTCAAAGGTCCCTAAAGTCGTCAAACTATATGTCTACTGATCCAGTTTTCTGATACGAATCCAACCGTATGTCCAAAGTTGGATTCCGGCGGGCCGTGCACAAAATCGTCCGTTGAATGGGACCGTGGGGCCCGCAAAATGACGTACGATTCAACTGTCTCAGAATTGGACCAAACTTGGCATACAGGACCAAAAAAATGATACGGTCCTGTTGGCGCAAGTTTCGTCTCGATCTGACGAGCGTCCACAAAGTAATTGGAGAATTTGCAAAGTGCACGATACGGTGAATTTCGACGGATACGCATCAAATTCGTCGCGCACACGCGACCAATTTGATTATTCTGCCAAAGCCCACACATCCACGAAGCTGATACGCAGCTTTCGATGCTTACGGTGCGCGACCACTCGCCCGGTTTGACGGACGCACCCCGTATCGAAGAGATTTTAGATTTTCTAAACTATTTTACATAGGTTTTCTTGATATTTAGGAAGTGATTTCTCTGTGAATAATTAACAAAATTCAAATCTAAAAAGTAGGTTGTGATCTCCTATATGTTGTCTAGAAGGCTGTTCAGGGGGTTGCCTTCGGCAAGGATCGACTAGAAACAGTCTCCCAAAATAGGTATTCGAACGGTAAAATCCCCTGTTACAAAATAATTTTTGTCGATTTTTGCATCAGATTTTCGAGCGATCCAAAGCTTCTATATTTAAACTAATGAAGGGTTTATAGCCTATAGGTTGTGTACATACCGGAAAGACGGCTCGAAGATGATCGAGCGAGGAAACGGCAAT
>JANAVB010029403.1:0-27717 GCA_029216955.1 Iris pallida | reverse complement strand
AAGGGCTAACGGACAGGGTGGGTCTTTAAGTCTCCCTCCAACGATCCAGAGCATGCTTTACTAGCCACGGATCAGGGAGCAACATGATACCAAGTACCCGTGCGATCGGGATACCCGAGTCCAAAAGTTTGGTGCAAAGGTAGATCACTTGCTACCGACTTGCATGAGGTGATTACTCACAAACGTAAGGTGGCAGCATTGGCATGCATGATGTAAAACCCCAAATTTCTACTATTTTTTATTTAATTTTGGTACTGATTTAAAATTTTTGTATTGTACGTCGCGTAGTCGTATTGTACGTCGCGCACGAAATTTATTTTCTTGCTCGCGAGTGCGAATATGTGCGAGCGTACATATTTTTTTAAAAAAAACATTTTTTTTCTATTTTATAGTTCAAATGATATATATAATTAAGTATTTGTATTTTGCTTAAAGTTGTTTATTGGATGACCAAAATCTTATTACTTTATTTATTTATTTATTAGTGGTATTTAGAAAACTATTTATATTCCTTGCATATGAGGTACATTAAATTAATTTATATATTTTTATTTTCAAAATTATTAAATATAAATATTTTATTATTGGAAAAGATTTTAAAATATTATTATTTTCGAATTAATATTATTAGTATTTTAGAAAAATATTTTAAAATTATTGTGGCATTTAATCTTGATTTAAATTTATGGATTTTTTAAATAGTTAAATATTTGTAATTTGATTATCCCATTTGATTTTAAACTAAAATTTAATTAGATTTAAATTTGATTTGTATTGGATTTGGATGATTGATTTTTAAATTAAATTATGAATTATCTAAATTGGGTTTTAAATAAATCCTAATCCTATCTAATTGGGAATTCCTACCCTATAAATAGGCAGGTACTCCTCCAAATTTATCATTTACCAAATTCTCCACAAATAATTCTCAACCCCCGTGCACCGTGTCCGTGTTCCCTCCCCGCCATCTTATTCCAATATTACATATACCTTATTTCTCTTCCGTGTCGACAACTCCGACACAATACATCACAATTCCTAACCCTAATCCTATTCTAATGCCATACTCCGCCCCGCCATCTCCAACTGAACCACCTTACGACCCCAATCCGATCCCTGCCAATCCGATGACTGCCAACCATGGCCATCACCATCTTCACCCTCACCCGTCACCCGACCCGACAACCACCACGTCGCCAGCATCTCCATCCCGCCACCGGTAAACCATCATCACCATACCACCCCACGGTCACTGCCGCGGCAGCCCCGCCACCACCATCAGTAACATCATCACCACCGTACCCCAACTCCTATTCCCACTAGAATTTCGGCCAACCACACCACTGCCACCAAGGAAATCACCAAAGCAAAACCCAAAATATAGTTTCCGACCAACTCACCTGGCCGCTTCCGCCGTCGTGCGTCCGGCGACACCACCCCGTACCGAGATCCCAACCACCGCTAGAGCCTCCACCTATCCAGACCTTCACCGCGACCCTCCTCTCCACGGCGGACCTTGTCCAGCCGCCTCCCTCGAGCGGATCTGCCGCCGCGTCCCGGCGCCTCACCGGCACCGCCCCGAGCCGCCTGTTCGTCGCGCCCTCACCGTTCATCACCGCCGCTCCTCTTCCAGCGGCCAGCATCCTGATCCGCCGAGCTCCTCGTGCCACCTTCGGCGTCGTCCTCCGTGCATAGCCGTCGCGGCGACACTAAACCCCGATCTCCGTCGCTTCAGCCCTAGCCGCCGACCTTGCGACCGCCGTGCGCCGCCGCGCGCCCGTCAAACCATGGCCTCCCCTCCGCCTTGGCCGACTCCCCGCCACGCTCGCCGGAGTCTCCGCCGACCCTCCGGTAATTCCCCCTTTTTCCTCTTCTCCTCACTCTCAAAATGAAGAACCCCCTTTCTGTTGAAGAAAACAGTACTAATGTAATTATATTACTTTATCTTTTTTTTATTTTTTATTATTCTTCTTTCACTTAATTAAGAATAGATGTTAGTAATGTTATTAATTATTATTATATCTAATATTAACATATTATTAGTATTATTAAATTATTTTTGATCTTATCTTCATCATTAATTAGTATTATTACTATTATTATCATATTTGTTATCAGTTGATTAGTTTATTATTATTATTAATATTAATATTATGTATTATTATTATTATTTTTAGTTTACTAATATTCTTTTCTAAAAATTACTCGTATAATATAAATTGAATTGGGCCTGGACCCATATTATTTTCAAATTAATCTTAAACCTTAAAAGTAAAATTTTCTACATTATTCATTAATTACTAGAAATATTTTGACACGTAAGAAATATAGTTTCCAATTAATAAAATAATTTCTAAATATTATCTAAATCATTTTTACTAATAAAAAAAATAGTTTCTCTATCTAAATAATTTATTTTGCCTACTTAATTTTGGCCTAAAAAGATTTAGACTTTAAAGTATTTATCTAGAGCTATTTTAACTACCAATATTTAAAACATTTTTTTAAAAGTACAAGTATCTTTCTTCACAAATTTTCTATTATTATTATCAAGGTTGGTCATGACTAAATTGTGCTTTCCTATTTCATTGTAACTTCGGACCCTTACACATCACCCCCATCGGACTATTTGGACTTGTCAGAGCATCGCACCACCCCAGGCGACCCCCAGGCAAGACACCTTGCCTTTACTGTTTAATTTCTTGCTCATATTATGTATGCTTTTTCTTCATGTTGCTCTTTCAAAACTATATATAGATGCAAATTATTATACTTTATGCAATTGGCTTAGAGTTAAGGGACCACCGTATGTTTAGTGCATCTCATAAACTGTCACGATGTACCACGGATTGTGTGAGTTGTGAGTCGCATATAGATGCGGACTTGCGTGCTGACTGATCATTGGCGCGTACAGGCCGTGCGTTAGGAATAACTGCTAATAGATTTGTGTAGAAGACTTGGCAGTTGTTAAGGATTAAATAGTGCCGTGGAGTCGACACATGTATAGTATCATTGGGGGAGGGACAGTTATTAGCGTAGGGGCTACATTTTATTTTTACACACATTTTGGGTCGAGGGTGACTCTCATGAGCACTACCTTCTGTCCTTGATAGCGTCTCGGATGAGCGCTACTTGCTGGCCACTCTCTATTACTTGCTTGCGTGAATCCGTTACAGCTCCTGCGTAGAACGTTGTCCTCTGAAGTGTATTCCACATAGAATGGTTAGGACCCTTTACTCATGCATACTTTCTATTGAGCTTTATTATTCAGTTTATTGGCATGATATTATGTGTCTTGTTACGTCCCTCTGAGGACCTGGTTATCTCTCCATGTGTATTTTCGTGATTCTTGCAGGTGCTCTAACTAAGGCCATTCCTTCCCTCGTATGATTGCTCTTAGACTCGTCACTTGCTCTCGCTTGCTAAATTATTCCTTATATTTTCCATGTTTAAATTGGTTGGTAGTGGACTTTGTCTCCGCCCAACGATTGTGTACATGACAAACTCAAAATTGCTTTATATCATTATTTATCTTTGTGGATGAGATTTAGTGTCATGGCTTTCTACATTTACAGCTTATGTATACATACGATCTGTATATTTACCCGTATGTATACAGCCGGCATGATGCGTATCTTGTCTCAAGTATTTGGGACTGGGGCGTTACATGTTTTGTGGTGGCCCATGCAGGTCAGGTTTGCCGTTTCAGTTACATGACTGTGCCGAGCAAACCTGCAATATAGGATTAGAATCTAGGAATCTCATCCACATACTTGATCACCTTCGTTAACCTTCCTTGATTTCTATATTCCAACTCCCGTGACTTCCCTCGATTTTTGCCTCTTGCTTGAACTCCTTCTACCAACACCCTATCATCTCGTGCTAAACATGGTTAGAAAGATGACTACACTACTATATACTTATTGGTCAACCCTATGGCTAGAAGGATTATATTGACAAATAATATCCATTGAGGTTATATTTAAGTATAAAGGCATTATTTTTCCTAGAGATATGATCATAGGGATTAGTTAATTCCAAGTTGGGTAGTAGCATATTACCGCCATCAAAGGATAGTTGAAATTTTACTTTAAATTTACAAGGTGGTATACACAAGAGGATAGCTAGATCGAGAAAGCAGATTTTTTTTATGAATTTTGAAATTGTGAAATAGTTATATTGTGACACTTGATTACGGTTAACTTAAGTTTGGATTGTAATATGATAGAGTTTATCTCGAGATTATTTAAGGAGTTTAAATTATAATTTTTTAGACAACTAGAGGGACGAAAGTTTAGAAGGAAGAGAACTTGAGATTTTAAATTGCGCGTACGATTTATAAGTTTATTTAAAGTCGAAGAGATGATGGTTAATTTTTTTTTTTTAATATTTGGAGGATATGAAAGCGATTTTGAAGGAAAATTTAAAATTTAAATTGTGTCATATGATCTATGATTAAAAAGTTAATTAGATTTCAAGTTTAAAGCCTTGATTATGGATAATTAAATTTTGGTAAAAAAAAAGGGATTTAATTTGAGTTACATGATTTGCGATTGATGAAACGGGCTAAGAGTTTATCTCGAAGTACATTTGAGAATTGAAATTTTTTTTAAAATGATGGCTTATTATAAAATTTAGTTGTGCCGCATTAGATATGATGAAGGATTTTTGGAATTTATTTAAAGGAAATTAAACTTTAAGTTATGATTAAATGCTTGATGGAGTATCTTGAGATTTTATTTCGAAACTGTGGAGGAACTTGAAATTTGAAATTTGATCATATATTAGTAGAGAACCAAAAAGCAAGCAAGTCACCCTAATAGGATACAAGTATTCCTCATTAATTGCCAGGATAGTTGTATATACTCAAGTGTTGTTAGTCATCTATAAATCATGTGGTTATATTTCAATTTTGACTCACTCGACATTCCCTCAAAACCTAGATTTTATTGTGACTTTCTCATACCCCATCAAGTGGCTATCATACCTCTAGAAACGGTATTCCTAACTTATTTTACCTTGATCTACTAGAATCTGAATTATCTTTATTTCATGCTTTTAACTTGCCAATTATTTCGTGCGAATTCTCACTTTCTATTTTAAATCCTTTTGTTCCCTTTACCATGTCTTGGATATTTGGAGCACAACACTAGACATTTCCTTCCCACAAATTTCACAAGCAAGACCTACACGAGCCCACCTTCATGTAGGTATATCACGTGCCACTAAACACGTCTCCTTGTACTCTAATTTCATATTGCGACTTTCGGGTCAAAAAGACTGGACTCTAATCCCTACCGTGAAACCAATATTTTTACTATAGATGAGACTCGACCTCGACTCAATTCTTTCCACCCGATGTGTAAAGTTTGACTTGCGCTTTACCTTGATTGCTTGACCCATTGACCCCTTTACACTACTAGTTTAACTCTTGTAAGTTGGGTAGAATACCTCCCGACCTAACCAACCTTTTGTGGACCATATTGATAAGTTTATTTGGACTATAACACTTAGAGGACCCTAACTTATCTATGCCGACTGCATGGGCCCAAATTTCGGGCGGAACTTAGATTTTATAAGATCTTGGACTAATTGATTTCTTTCATCATTACCCTTTACTTGTTATTTTATTTACCTATGATGCTAAAATAGCTTAGTTTTGCAAGCGTATTCTTTATCAAGCTTGATCATGACATATGTTTTATTGGGTCGCTCCTACTAACATACTGTCAAATCAGAACCGGTGTATGATGGTCTGATCAACCTATTGCACTTTGGTTCGCTTTTATCAATCGTTCTACATGGATGGAGGCATAGCTAAACTTGTCCTTTAGAGTCCCAACCGCGACTGCCTTGAAAATTCCTTTTGAAATTATTCGGTCGCCTTTGAATCACGTATTCGTTTTCGATAACGCCTCCTTCGAACTCTATATTGCTTTCACCTTCACCTATTTTATAAGGACGAAGGTGTTATACTAGAACCTCCTCTAGCCTTCCTATCGATTATGACCATACCGTATTATTTTTCTATGACTTAGATCACGATTCCTTACGACATGATTTTGTCGAAACATTGCCATTGTTTATTCCCATCGATACCCCCTTGTGTATTCTTACCCCCTACTAATTCTTAATTTCGATGACGAAATTCTTTTAAGTTGGGTAGGATGTAAAACCCCTAAATTTCTACTATTTTTTATTTAATTTTGGTACTGATTTAAAATTTGTATTGTACGTCGCGTAGTCGTATTGTACGTCGCGCACGAAAATTATTTTCTTGCTCGTCGAGTGCGAATATGTGCGAGCGTACATATTTTTTTTTTAAAACATTTTTTTATTTTATAGTTCAAATAATATATATAATAATTATTGTATTTGTATTTTGCTTAAAGTTGTCTATTGAGATGACCAAAATCTTATTACTTTATTTATTTATTTATTAGTGGTAATTTAGAAAACTATTTTATATTCCTTGCATATGAGGTACATTAAATTAAATTTATATATTTTTATTTTCGAAATTATTAAATATAAATATTTTATTATTCGAAAAGATATTTAAAAATATTTATTATTTTTGAAATTAATATTATTAGTATTTTAGAAAAATATTTTAAAATTATTGTGGCATTTAAATCTTGATTTAAATTTATGGATTTATTTAAATAGTTAAATATTTGTAATTTGATTTATCCCATTTGATTTTTAAACTAAAATTTAATTAGATTTAAATTTGATTTGTATTGGATTTGGATTGATTGACTTTAAATTAAATTATGAATTATCTAAATTGGGTTTTAAATAAATCATAATCCTATCTAAATATTGGAAATTCCTACATCCTATAAATAGGCAGGTACTCCTCCAAATTTTTATCATTTATCAAATTTTCCACAAATAATTCTCAACCCCCGTGCACCGTGTCCGTGTTCCCTCCCGTCCATCTTATTCCAATATTTTACATATACATTATTTCTCTTCCGTGTCGACAACTCCGACACAATACATCACAAATTCCTAACCCTAATCCTATTCTAATGGCCATACTCCGCCCCGCCATCTCCAACTGAACCACCGTACGACCCCCATCCGATCCCTGCCAATCCGATGAACTGCCCTACACCATGGCCATCACCACCTTCACCCTCACCCTGTCACCCGACCCCGACAACAACCACGTCGCCAGCATCTCCATCCCGCCACCGGCAAACCATCATCACAACACCACCACCGCGGTCACTGCCGCGGTAGCCCCGCCACCACCATCAGTAACATCATCACCACCGTACCCCAACTCCTCTTCCCGACTAGAATTTCGGCCAACCAACAACACCACTGCCACCAAGGAAATCACCAAAGCAAAACCCAAAATATAGTTTCCGACCAACTCACCTGGCCGCTTCCGCCGTCGTGCGTCCGGCGACACCACCCCGTACCGAGATCACAACCACCGCGAGAGCCGCCACCTATCCAGACCTTCACCGCGACCCCTCCTCTCCATGGCGGACCTTGTTCAGCCGCCTCCCTCGAGCGGATCTGTCGCCGCGTCCCGGCGCCTCCCCGGCACCGCCCCCGGAGCCGCCTGTTCGCCGCGCCCTCACCGTTCATCGCCGCCGCTCCTCTTCCAACAGCCAGCATCCTGATCCGCCGAGCAACTCGCGACACCTTCGGCGTCGTCCTCCGTGCATAGCCGCCGCGGCGACACTAAACCCCGATCTTCGCCGCTTCAGTCCTAGCCGCCGACCTTGCGACCGCCGTGCGCCGCCGCGCCCGTCGAACCCTGGCCTCCCCTCCGCCTTGGCCGACTCCCCGCCACGCTCGACGGAGTCTCCGCCGACCCTCCAGTAATTCCCCCTTTTTCCTCTTCTCCTCACTCTCAAAATGAAGAACCCCCTTTCTGTTGAAGAAAACAGTACTAGTAGTGATTATATTAACTTTATCTTTTTTTTTATTTTTTTTATTATTCTTCTTTCACTTAGTTAAGAACAGCTGTTAGTAATGTTATTAATTATTAATTATTATCTAATATTAACATATTATTAGTATTATTAAATTATTTCTGATCTTATCTTCATTATTAATTAGTATTATTACTATTATTATCATATTTGTTATCAGTTGATTAGTTTATTATTATTATTAATATTATTATTATTATTATTATTATTATTATTATTATTATTATTATTTTTAGTTTACTAATATTCTTTTCTAAAAATTACTCGTATAATATAAATATTGAATTGGGCCTGGACCCATATTATTTTCAAATTAATCTTAAACCTTAAAAGTAAAATTTTCTAGATTATTCATTAATTACTAGAAATATTTTGACACGTAAGAAATATAGTTTCCAATTAATAAAATAATTTCTAAATATTATCTAAATCATTTTTACTAATAAAAATATAGTTTCTCTATCTAAATAATTTATTTTGCCTACTTAATTTTGGCCTAAAAAGATTTAGACTTTAAAGTATTTATCTAGAGCTATTTTAACTACCAAATATATTTAAAACATTTTTTTAAAATAGTACAAAGTATCTTTCTTTGCAAATTTTCTATTATTATTATCAAGGTTGGTCATGACTAAATTGTGCTTTCCTATTTCATTGTAACTTCGGACCCTTACACATCAACCCCGACCATCGGACTATTTGGATTTGTCGGAGCATCGCACCACCCCAAGCGACCCACCAGGCAAGACACCTTGCCTTTACTGTTTAATTTCTTGCTCAATATTATGCATGCTTTTTCTTCATGTTGCTCTTTCAAAACTATATATAGATGCAAATTATTATACTTTATGCAATTGGCTTAGAGTTAAGGGACCACCGTATGTTTAGTGCATCTCATAAACTGTCACGATGTACCACGGATTGCGTGTGAGTTGTGAGTCGCATATAGATGCGGACTTGCGTGCTGACTGATCATTGGCGCGTACAGGCCGTGCGTTAGGATATAACTGCTAATAGATTTGTGTAGAAGACTTGGCAGTTGTTAAGGATTAAACAGTGCCGTGGAGTCGACACATGTATAGTATCATTGGAGGAAGGGGACAGTTATTAGCGTAGGGGCTACATTTTATTTTTACACACATTTTGGGCCGAGGGTGACTCTCATGAGCACTACCTTCTGCCCAGGTCGATAGCGTCTCGGATGAGCGCTACTTGCTGGCCACTCTCTATTACTTGCTTGCGTGAATCCGTTACAGCCCCTGCGTAGAACGTTGTCCTCTGAAGTGCATTCCACATAGAATGGTTAGGACCCTTTACTCATGCATAATTTTCTGTTGAGCTTTATTATTCAGTTTATTGGCATGATATTATGTGTCTTGTTACGTCCCTCTGAGGACCTGGTTATCTCTCCAGGTGTGTATTTTCGTGATTCTTGCAGGTGCTCTAACTAAGGCCATTCCTTCCCTCGTGATGATTGCTGTTGGACTCGTCACTTGCTCTCGCTTGCTAAATTCTTTCCTTGTATATTTTTCCATGTTTAAATTAGTTGGTAGTGGACTTTGTCTCCGCCCAATGATTGTGTACATGACAAACTCAAAATTACTTTATATCATTATTTATCTTTGTGGATGAGATTTAGTATCATGGCTTTCTTTATTTACAGCTTATGTATACATACGATCTGTATATTTACCCGTATGTATACAGCTGGCATGATGCGTATCTAGTCTCAAGTATTTGGGACTGGGGCGTTACAAATGAGTCCCTCTCGGGACGTCGTTGCACCCGAGTCATCATCAACTACTGCTACGACAAATCAGCAGCACCTGAAGGTCGGCAGTCAGTTTTCCAACGACTGCAGCAGCCAGCACCTGTCCGACAACAACTCAAGAAATAGGTACAAATTCCAGGGGACGAGGACTTTCCTTTCACCTCCTATAATTCAACTCAAAAGGTTCCTCCTGGCAAGGGAGGAAAGAAGACAGGCTCTTCCAGCCCGGCAATCTCGGCCAGTATTGCAAGGAGACCCTCATTTGGAGGGTTCCCACCGACAACCACAGGGGGGTGTCTATTTAGGCACTCGATCCAAAAAGAAGCTTCCAGCACCCAGGGGTGTACCTTCGGCCTCCTTGAGAGTAGATGAAGCTGGAGGTAGCAGTCCCCTCATTATATGCGACAACTCGGTGTACCAAGAGCACATACAAGGGGTAAAGGTCCCCCAGAACTGCACAACAGACTTGGACTTCCCTGAAGGCCACCACCCTCACCAAGATGATGCGGCTCCCTGCAGCGGGGGTAGCACCCCTTCCGAGTCTGAGGAAGATGACATTTCGACATTCTCCAACAATTTCTCTATACGAGGGTACGGCACAGAGAACACCTCTGATACGATCCCTTCCACCTCTACCCACGTGAGGACAGTCTTTATGGCTGACGATGATTATGACGCTCCTTCTGATTGACAACGTCTAGAAGTACTTGAAGCCATACTCCTGTCCTTGGTCAAGTCCGTGGATGAAATCAAAGCCGCCTTGCCAATCCAACCGACATGGATGCCCGAACAAACAAGCTTGGGACCCACGGGCAACGCGGACTCCAACATGACCACCCCTCCTTTGGGTGTTGATTCCTTAGGTGCATCCGTTCCTTCGGCTGCAGATGAAGCCAAGGAGGCAAGGAGGGAAGTCCAGGAGCTTCGAGCAATGTTCAATGCCCGAGACTCCTCTCGGGACCTCAGAATACGGCAACCGTATCACGTTGCATGGAGAGATGTGACTTTTCCACTACGGTACAAGCTATTTCATATCGATTCATATGACGGGAAGACCTCTGATAGTCGGTACATGACTTACTTTGAAGTCACAACCGACCACTTGCCGTATAGTGATGCCATCCTCACGCGATTATTCATCGGAGCATTGGAGGGGATCGCGTTCGACTGGTACCATAACCTTTCCGACAACTGCATCCATTCTTTTGACGGCTTCAAGCACATGTTCCTGGAAAGATTCTATGAAGTAGGGCATGATGTAACGAGGTCATCTCTCATGGACGTCGTTCAGGGAGAGAGGGAGCTAACAAGGAACTATATCGAGCGGTTCCGCCAAACCGCAATGAGATTGCCCCAAGGCAATCCCGAGAGCTCCTCTGCCAGAAGAAGTTGCTCCCCGCAATTAGCCTTTGGATAGGTGACGATCAGTTCAGGGATTGGACGACCTTCATCATAGGTGCTACTAATGCAGAGACAAAGTTGAAGAAGGCTCGCCAATTGGGATTACACATCCTTGACGGAGAGAATAAGGGCAGACGTCCTGGCTCTACCTCCAGCAACAACAACAGTGGTGCCACCTCCAACCGGGACAATAAAGGCAAATAGACCATGGTCGCTGATGCGACCCGGAAGCCCGAACAAAAACAGGCGGAAGGTCAGTGGCCCAAGGTGAATTACTCATTTGAAGATAGTCATGTCAAACCTATCTTCGATATGCTCTTGCAAGAGGGTAGGATCCAGCTCCCTCCACCAAGGCGCGAGCCCCGAACGGCAGAAATGGAGGACCCAAAATATTGTCACTTCCACCGCTATGTCCATCATTCCACTCATGACTGCTTCCAATTAAAGTGGTACATTCAGAGTCTTATCGACTCCAAAGCTCTGTCGATAGACTTTGAAGAGGTTACCGTGGCGGCGAACATGGTGTCAATTCAGTTCGGCGACTTCCCTCCAACAAGCACTCCAGACGGGGTAATACCTGTCCCTCTGGCAACGATGGAGGTTACTAATCTTCCACCCGTCCGGAGCCAGACATCTGGATTGGTACCTCTCACCACATCGCGAGGAGAGATCATGTGGGTGCATCCAGACTTAGTGCCCGAAGTTACCCGGGAGGTGTCATCTCCTACCAACAAGAAAAGGGACAGGAAGTCTAGATCCTGCCATACAATTTCAGCCAAGGCTGAGGAAGCTGCAGCCATTGTTACCCGGTCTGGAGCACAAGTCTAGCCCACATGGGATAGTTCAGTCGAAGATCCTCAACCAGCAACGTTGCCTCCCTCTGATGTTCCAAGTCCATCTCAGCCTCCACTGGCGGATAAATCCAAGCCAAAGAAAACCCGCTTCGATAGGCCACTCTGTAATGATGTACCTCAGGGACTAGAGAGACCTTACAACTTTGACATATTAGCACAATTGTCTAATACGTCGGCAAAGTTGTCGTTATACGAGCTCCTAAGGCTCTCCAAGGATCTTCGTGTCGCATTAAGCGAAGCACTCCAAAATGTTGACGCCTACTTAGCCCAGGTCAAGCCTCCAAGAAAAGACCCGCCAGCAGATCTACAGGGAAGTGATAGCACAGATGCAATGCCCAACATCATATTTACTCCACAGGACATGTTGATCAAGTCCAATTTGCATGATCGCCTCTTGTACTACACTGGATACATAGGCGACATCAAGGTGGATCAGATGCATATCGACCCTGGCTCGTCAATAAGCATCATCCCGAAAAGCTTGCTCCAACTTCTTGGCATCCCTATGCATCGGCTAGCGGCGACCAACACTGCCATTAGCGGTTTTAACTCGGGAAGAAGCTATCCCCTAGGGAAGATCTGATTGAAATGGCAGATTGGTGACCTGAAGACAGAGGTTACCTGCTACGTCATAGATGCAGACACCTCCTATAACATCCTCTTGGGACGTCCGTGGATACATGACTATATGATCGTGCCATCCACCCTTCACCAGTGTTTCAAGTATGTCAGTAAGCACGACTTCGTGAAAACTGAATTCGCCGACATCGATCCCTTCAAACTGGTTGAATCTTATTACTCTTCGGAGGCTTGTCTATATGACGAATCTAGGAAACATATAACTGACGAACCGGAGGCCATCACAGGGCCAGAAGAACCCTTGAGAATTCGTCTCCAAGCCCGCAAACCGGGCAAGGCCGCACCCCTCGTCGCAACCTTGCATAAAGAGGTGCTCGGTTCTTCCGCCTCACCTACACAGTTGGAACCAATGGTCATCCGTCTCCTAAGATCCAGCCAGGAGCCACAACCTGTCATAGGGCCAATGATGATCAGACTGCCGAAATCCAATCAAAGGCAACAGGAAAATACAAGGCCCTCTGTAACACCGATGGTAATCCGATTGCCAAAATCTACTTAAAGGCAACCGGAAGATGCAAAGTCCCTTGCTGAGCCAATTGTCATCCGTCTTCCCAAGACGAGCCGACAACCAAGTGTCGATCCAACACTCTTAGGCAAGTCAATACCTCAATCTGAACCCTTGGTGGTCAAGTTGCCCAAGACAGCATCTCGACCTCTAAGCTCGTAGGGGGTAGCCGAAGAGGATGAAGAACTCGCCAAATACTTGGTTACACAGGTGGATAGCCCCTCTCCTGATGATGTAATAATCCCTGTGGACAAAATTCCTTATTTCATCAATAAGAGACTGCCGTTAGACTATTCTGAGTATGATAAGCCTAATCTAATGTATGCTGCACGGGACTGTCTAGACGTTAGCCTGTACACACGGGTGACAACCGTCCATACCCTAAATCAACTTGCTCCCATTAAAGGCGCTTACTTCCTGGTCCCAGACAGAAGAGGATGGGATCACACGATCATCTTTGGCCGAAAAGAAGGTCTTCTATCTTTTACGCCACAAGAGTCCGATCTCGGACCCGACGCTGGAAGATTACCGCTCTACCTGTATAGTCCTCAAGCCAAGTACTTCATGCGAAAGCAGGGGTACGACATGGAGGCTACCCCGGGTCTGAATCACGGCAGTGGTCGGCGATTGCCTCTACAGCCGTCGGTACCGGCAGGGAAACCTCAGGACCATTATCACAAATCCAGACGCGGCCTCGGGTATGTTACTCCACCAACAACGCCCGAAAGTTCCAATGAGGAATGCGAGTGGCACTCTCATTCGTCCGAGTCACCCATTTACGACTCTGATAGCAGTATTGGAGATATATTTAGACAGACATTATCTATCAACATGACATCCGCTGATATCGAAGAGGAAGACGAAGATCTACTTGAACCACTTGAGTTGGAGCCGTAGGTCCAGCAACTAGACGCACAATGGGAGAAATGCTTTGAAATTCATGATCCTCCCACTGAGGACGAGGTTATACAAGTTAACCTCGATGATGAATCCTCTCCAAAGCCAATCTTCGTCAGTAAAAGCCTGACAGACGGCGAGCGGGAGTCGTTGTTACAACTCGTCAGAGAATACATCGACGTCTTTGCCTGGAGCTATGAAGAGATGCCAGGTCTAAACCCCGAGATTGCACTTCATAAGCTCAACATTTATCTGGATGCAAAACCAGTCAAACAACAGCAGCGGCGGTTTCGTCCAAACATCATGAAGTCCATTGAAGCAGAAGTAAACAAGCTTATAGCGAGCGGTTTCATCCGTGAAGAGCAGCACCCATACTGGATAGCCAACATAGTACCAGTCATCAAGAAGAACGGAAAGATTCGAATTTGCATTGATTTCCACAATCTGAATACGGCATACCCTAAAGATGAATTTCCTCTTTCGATCACCGACATAATGATCGACAATACGTGTGGCTTCGAGCACATGTCCTTTATGGATGGCTTTTCAGGATACAATCAAATCAAAATGTCTCCTGATGACGAGAAGCATACGTCATTCTGAACACCGATCGGCGTATATTATTATACGGTCATGCCCTTTAGCCTGAAGAACACCGGTGCTACATATCAACGGGCTATGAGTGTCATCTTCAGAGATCATTTGCGCAAGACGGTGGAGTGTTACGTTGACGACATCGCCGTCAAGAGCCGCTCAAAAATAATCACTTACATAATTTTATAACAGTGTTCGACCTCATGCGGGTGCACAACCTGAAGATGAATCCCACCAAGTCTTTCCTGGGGGTGTCCAGCAAAAAGTTCTTGGGCTTTATCATTACTGCCCGGGGCATTCACATAGATCCCGACAGAACGAAAGCAATCCTGGAGATGAGTCCACCAAGGAACCTCCGTGAACTCCGCGACCTTCAGGGAAGACTAGCCTATATCAGGAGGTTTATATCTAACCTCTCAGCGCGATGTCAACCCTTCACTCAACTCATGAGGAAAGGTGTCTCTTTCGTATGGAATGAAGAATGTCAGCGTGCCTTCGATGATATTAAGGAGTACCTGACGAATCCGCCAGTTCTGGTAGCCCCGGTCGCCGGAAAGCCCTTCATATTCTATGTACGGGCGATGGAACACTCCCTCAGTGCTTTGCTAGCACAGAATAATAACGCGGGACATAAACAAGCCATTTACTATCTCAGTCGGATGATGGTAGGACCAAAATATAGGTACACCGCCGTGGAGAAGGAGTGTCTTACCCTAGTGTTCGCCATTCAGAAAATACGACACTATATGACAGGGCAGACCATCCATGTTATTTTACGAGTTAATCCTCTCAGGGTTCTCATGACCAAACCCGGTGCACTCAGTTCTCGTCTAGCCACCTGGGCGATACTATTATCCCTATACGACATGGTTTTTGTTCCGCAGAAGGCTATCAAAGGTCAAGCCCTAGCTGACTTCTTAGCAGCCCATCCAGGCTCAGAAACAGCCAAAATTTATGAAGAAATTCTCGATGAAGTCGTCGCCTCGAACATAACTTCGCATGACGCCATTTGGCGAATGTTCTTTGACGGTGCTTCAAGAACGGGGCCACAAGGTGATATCGTCGCCGGAGTCGGGGTAGTATTAATTTTCTCCTCTGGGTTGGTGGTCAATCGGGCATATTCTCTTACAGAACCCTGTTCAAACAACGTAGCCGAATATAACGCTCTAGTCATCGGACTCCAACTCGTAAAAGAAGTGGGGATCAAGTACCTGGAAGCATATGGTGACTCGCAGTTGGTTGTTAACCAGATCCGAGGTTCATACGAGGTTCGTAATGAGGACCTGATTCCCTATTATCAAACAGCAACTGCCATCATTATAATCTTAGAAGGATTCTTTATAGAGCACGTTCCTAGGCTCCAAAATATCAAAGCCGATGCCCTAGCAGGTCTCGCTGCTTCCTTGGCACTTCCAAATGATATTCATCATCTAGTCGACATAATAGGCCATGAGCTAGTCTGCCCCAGGAACAATCTTCAACTGGGTACGAGTTACTCCACCCAGATAACCAACGACATACAAGACTGGAGATGCCTGCTTATCGACTTTGCAGTCTATGGAATTCTGCCAGAGAATATGAAGGAAGCAACTTCAATCAGAAGATGCTCCCTCAGATTCTTCTATGATACGGAGACGAAAATGTTATATCGACGATCCTACGATGGGCTACTATTAAGATGCATGTCAAATGCAGAAGCCAAAGAAGCCTTACGCGAAGCTCATGATGGCACTTGTGGGGCTCACCAACCTGGCCCGAAATTGTAAGATCGACTCCGCCGGATGGGTTATTACTGGCCCATAATGGTAGCAGATGCAGTTGATTATGCAAAGAAGTACAAGGCTTGCCAGATCCACGCAGATTTCATACATCTGCCATCTTAATTCTTCACCCGACAGTGGCCTTTTGGCCATTTGAAGCATGGGAAATGGACATCATTGGGTCAATCACCCCGCCGTCATCTAAAGGGCATCGGTTCATACTTGCAATCACTGATTACTTCTCCAAATGGGCGAAAGCTGTTTCGCTGGCATAGGTTAAGACATCGAATGTGATTAGCTTCAAAAAACATCGCGTCATCTACCATTTTAGACTGTCCCGGAGGATTATTCATGACAATGGTCCGCAGTTCGCAAGCCACACTTTCTATCGATTTTATGACAAGAATCGGATTCAGAATATGGCCTCGACAGCATATAACCCATCGGCTAACAGTCTGGCTGAAGCTTTCAAAAAAACCATAATCAAGCTCCTTAAAAAGTTCGTGTCTGCAAACAAACATGACTGGAATGAAAAGCTTGGTGAATGCTTATGGGCGTATCGCATCACAATTTGGACGGCTACAGGAAATACACCGTTCTTCTTGGTTTACGAGAGCGAGGCAGTCCTCCCATTGGAGACTCAGATCCCCTCACTTCGAGTGGCCCTTACTTACCGGTTAACGTCGGATGATAACTACCGCCGACGGCTACAAGAGTTGGAAGCATTAGATGAGAAGTGTTTACAAGCTCAACAAAGCATAGAGCTATACCAAGTGCACATCTCTCGGGCTTTCAACAAGAAAGTCAAACAGAGAATATTCCAAGTCGGCAATCTCGTCTTGGCCATTCGCAGACCAATGGTCATGACTCACAAGACCCCCGGCAAATTCCAGCCTAAATAGGAGGGTCCGTTCATCATCGAGACCGTATTTTCCAACGGCGTATACCGTCTCGCAAAACAAAATGGAGACTTGCTCATGATGTCCATCAACGGCAAGTTCCTCAAGAAATATTATGTCTTCCAACTATCTCTCAGATTATGAGTTATGTACCCTCTGGTATCGCTGAACTTACACTCTGACCTCAAATCTCCCAGATTGTTGAGTTATGTACCCTCAGGTACCACTGAACTTACTCTCTGACTGCTCTGAATGGATTCATATCTCATCTCCTGGTCATATCTATGAACTTCCACATTAAATGCTTTTCTCCACCAGAGTTTGCCTCAAAATCTGTTACCCGCACCACCAGTGCGCAAAAGGGTAATAGGTCCATAAGACTTATCCTAATCTATTACTTGCACCATAAAAAGGGTAATAGATCCATAAAATTCCCCAATAGAAAAACAACCACGTCCATATTACCTCTGAGTTGTTTTTCCATCCATCACAAATAAATCACCCAATGCATAGAACTTCCATGTTGATAGTACCTCTGAGTTGTTCTGTGTACCCCTATTATGCCTACTCCTACCATGTCCTCATTACCTCTGAGTAGGAAGGCTCTGTTTTGACCCATATTTACCACGTCCTCATTACCTCTGAGTAAATATGTTGGTTTCCTCTCCACTTATTATCAGTACTCGTATCGCCAGTACACAAAAATGGTAATAAGTCCATAAAAGTTATCCTAATGTATTACTCGCACCATCGGTGTACCAAAGAGTAGTAGGTCCACAAAATATCATTCAAATCTATTGGCTCGCATTTCCAGATGCACAAAAGGGCAATAGGTCCACAAAAATCTCCCAGTGGGATGTCCTTTATCAAATACAAATGCTGTATTAGGCCCTCTAGTACAAGTACCACAAAATACCACAAATAAAGAATGGAGTGAACATATTCTGTTTATTCAAAAACAGTTACATTCATAGGACTACATCGACAGCAGAAAATAAAGAAAGGAAAATCTAGCAATATATAGTTTGGTCAGTTTGACAGCACTTCATCTTCATCAAAAAGCAGTTTCGTGGCCCTCGAAAGAAGTAGTGTTTTACTGTTGAGAAGCAAATAAGGCTATTGAATCCCCAAGGAACTGCCTAGAGGAGGGCAAATATAGCATGCTATCCTTCCCTCCGTATTGCGGATGCCTTAGCCCCGCTCCCCCGAAGGACCATACCTTCAAAACATCATCCCTGATGGTGGTTTCGCCTACTTAGAGAGCCGTGAAGGCATGACGTTCATAACGACGCCTGGCCACCATCCAACTCTCCGAGGAATAAAGGCTCTTCCTATCACCTGGGGAAAACTCTTCCGAAGCATGAAGAGTCCTGATTTGTTTGATGTGTATGCCAAAATAGCACGGGGAAAACTCTTCCAAAGCATGAGGAGTTTTGAGTTGTCTGATGTATGTGTCAGAATGGTGTATTTTCACTCTATCGCCGACACCGGTCCTGGAGAAGTTTACTAGCCCGATCCCTACAAAAAATGAAAAAAAGGGGCTTAGCACCGAAAAGAAAACAAAGAACTCTATTTTTTTAGTTATGCGGCCTAGCCAAACAGAACTCATGCGGCTTGCTGAAAGTTATGAGGCCGGCCCAAAGTCAGGAAGCTTGCCTAAAGTCATGAGGCCCAAAGTCATGAGGCCGGCCCAAAGTCATGAGACTTGTCGAGCCACCGCTCGTGGCACAGCGACGAGCTACCGTTTCCAAGCTGAAGGCGGATTAAGGGTTCGGCGAGGGTGTCGGCCATGGAGGATACGTCGCCAGGATGTAGAGGATCGATTATTGTCTACAGTCATCGCAGGATGGGAATGTTGGAAGTATCTAGCTTTCATGAACCGAGTCCAGATAGAGGTATCCGAACGGAGTTATAGAAGCATAGAAAATATGGGGTTCATGCGGATCACAATTTGCCGTATATGTACTTTGGGCCAAATAGGTCCGCATAAAGAAAAGCCGCATGACAGATTCAATGTCTTATGCGGCCCGTCGACAACCAGCTGCAGAAGAAAGATATGCGGCCAAGAGGATCAGTTCGTCTGATAAAGCTGACAAGTTCTGTCAAAACAAAGGTTGAGGAATCATGAATTAATGTACATAAGGAAGAAGGATAAGAGGAAGAAGAACATTCATGCATTCATGTATAAGGAGAGCAATAATTCATGTGTGTATATATATATATATATATATATATATATATATATATATATATACTCCTCATTATATACATATATATTCAAAAGAGGAGCACAAAATGAAGAAGAAGAAGAAGAAGAAGAATGAGATAAGCTTACTTAAGGGACCAAGGGAGTGGAGGAAGACTTAGAGGAGGAGGTGCTCGGTCGTGGGAGTGGCCGAAGGTGGCCTGGGGGGGTGGTGCTCGGTCGTAGGAAGGGAAGAGCAGCTGTAATAGCAGCAAGGCAGCAGCTGTAGCAGTACTTGCAGCAGCAGCAGTCGCAGTTGGGGCAGCAGCGACCGCAGCAATGTGGCGAGGGGAAGAGAGGTGGTGGTGGTTGTGGAGGTGATGGTGGTGGCTGTGGTGGTGAAATAGGGGGCCGGGTGGTTGGAAGAAGAGGAATAAGGGAAGTAGAAGGAGAAGATAAAGAAGAAGAAGAAGAATATAAGAGGAGAAGAATAAGAAGAAAGGGAGAGGGAGCATGTAGGAATGGAGGAAAGAGAGGGGCAGTATGGTCGGGTGATGGGGGGCTCCCCATAGGACTGGCCATGTCTTGGGGAGGGGGGATGGGAAAGAGCAATGTGCATTAATGAGGTGCATTAAAGAGGTAAGGGAAAAAAGGTCCAAGTGCATTTAATGCCTTAAAAGGAGGGTTTCCAATAATAGTTAGAAGTAAAAAAAATAAAGTGGTATTAATGAGGGTTAAGGGGAGTTAAATCAGTCCATTTTTGTTTGGCCAAAAATAGGATGGTAATAAAAGTAGAGGATGTAGGATGGGGGTGAAAGAATTAATTGAATTAAAATCAAAGAGGGGAATTATTACTCCAATTAATCCAGAATAATCCTAATTAAATCCTTAAACCCAGTTTTTGGGTCAGGGGATTTACAACCTACCCTCCTTAGAATATTTCATCCTCAAAATTAAAACATACATATATCATAACTACTGACTAAAAAATTAAATAAATATATTGCAACCATACATAGGCCCACAAAAAGATGGGGAAACTGCTGACGAACATCATCCTCTCGCTCCCAGGTCGACTCCCCTGGGGCATGGTGCCTCCATGCAACACGAACTAGAGGAATGGTTTGACCTCACAGTACCTTCTCTCTCCTGTCCAGGATCTCTACAGGCTCCTCCTGATATGACAAACTCGGCCCGACGGTGATCTCAGAGTGATCAAGCACATGACTCGGATCTGACACATACCTCCTTAACTGAGATACGTGGAAGACGTCATGAACTCCCTCCAATGACTGTGGCAGTGCTAACCTGTAGGCAACCTCTCCAACGTGCTCCAATACGTCGAATGGTCCGATGTACCTCGGACTCAGCTTTCCCCTTCCTCCAAATCTGATGGTCCTTTTGGTCGGTGAGATCTTCAGAAACACATGATCTCCAACCTTGAACTCCAGGGGTCGATGGTATGTGTCCGCCCAGTGCTTCTGCCTGTCTTGAGCTGCTCTCAAGTGCCCTTGGATTTGCTTCACTTTCTCCACTGTTCGAACAACCAACTCTGGTCCAAGAATCTGCCTTTCGCCCACATCACTCCAGCATACTGGGGAACGACACTTCCTACCATACAATGCCTCAAAGGGAGCCATCTGGAGCTCGCCTAATAGTTGTTATTGTAGGAAAACTTGACCAAATGCAAATGGTCCTCCTACGATCCACCAAAGTCAAGCATGTACGCCCTCAACATGTCCTCCAGTGTCTGAATGGTGCGCTCGGACTGGCCATCTGTCTGCGGATGATAAGATGTGTTGAACTTCAGGCGGGTCCCAAGGCTCTCTTGTATACTCCACCAAAAGTACGATGTGAACCTTGTATCCCTGTCAGACACTATACTGACTGGTACTCCATGCAGTCGTACAATCTGCCTCATGTACATATCAGCTAAGGCCTCTGTAGATTGTCCAACCCTGAAGGGTAAAAAGTGAGCTGACTTGGTGAGTCGGTCCACTATCACCCGCACCCCATTACGTCCACTAGGACTTCTCGGAAAGCCCGTAACGAAGTCCATAGTGATGTGCTCCCATTTCCACTCAGGTATCAGGAGCGGCTGAAGTAATCCTGCAGATCTCTGGTGTTCGGCCTTGACTTGCTGACACACCAGGCATTTCGCCACAAAGTGGTCTATTTTCCTCTTCATCCCATGCCAACACTAGTACTGCCTCAAGTCTCTATATATCTTCGTGCCACCAGGATGGATAGAGTATGCTGAACTGTGCGCCTTCGCCATTAGCTCCTGACGAAGCTCTCCATTCGGAACATAGAGACGATATCCACATATCAAAGTCACGTCCTCATGAATACACAGACCAGTATGCATCCCGGCCTCTGTCCTCTGACGAAGTCTCTGGAATCTAGCATCTGTCGGCAACGCAGCCTTGATCCTCTCAACCAAAGTAGACTGTACCTGAAGACTCGTCAACTGGCCGTCTGCTCCTGGTGTAATGACCTCTATACCCAACTCCTCAGATCCCTCAAAAGGTGCTGCTGGGTAGTCAAGAAGAATGCTATGTGCCTTCTGCTCAATGCGTCAGCTACCATATTGGCCTTTCTCGGGTGATACTGCAGCTCTATCTCAAAGTCTGTTATCACCTCAAGCCAACGTCTTTGCCTCTGGTTCAGGTCCTTCTGAGTGTAGACGTACTTCAAGCTTTTGTGATCTGTGAATATCTCTACCCGCTCTCCGTATAGGTAGTGCCTCCACAGCTTCAGGGCAAGGATCACGGCGGCAAGCTCCAAGTCATGAGTGGGGTAGTTCTTCTCATGGGTCCTCAACTGCCTTGAGGCATAGGCTACAACCTTCCCGTGCTGCATCAAGACACAACCTAGTCCCTTCCCGGACGCATCACTGTAGATAGTGAATCCTCCCGGTCCAGAAGGTATAGTCAATATAGGTGCCGTGGTTAGATGCTTCCTCAGCCCATCGAACGTCGTCTGACACTCATCCGTCCAAATGAACTTCTGCTTCTTGCGGGTCAAGCGGGTCATCGGCTCTACGATCCTTGCAATCTCAACGAACCTCCGGTAATATCTGACAAGTCCTAGAAAACTTGTCACCTCCGAGACGTTGGTAGGGGTCGGCCACGTCTCCACTGCTGAGATCTTTGCTGGATCAACTGAGATACCATCTCCAGATATGACATGTCCAAGAAATGGGACATGATCCAGAAGAAACTCATACTTGCTCAACTTGGCATAAAGCCACTCACGCCTCAGCGTCTCCAATACTATCCTCAGGTGCTCCTCGTGCTCCTTGTGGGTCTTCGAATACACCAGGATGTCGTCGATGAAGACTACTACGAACTAATCCAAGTAATGGTGGAAGACTCTGTTTATCAGGTTTATAAACACAGCAGGTGCATTTGTCAGTCCGAAAGGCATCACTAGGAACTCATAGTGGCCATAGCGAGTCCTGAATGCTGTCTTCGGAATATCTTCCCTCCGTACCTTCACCTAATGGTACCCCGATCGCAAGTCAATCTTCGAGAACACCTTGGCTCCTGTCAGCTGGTCGAACAGGTCGTTAATTCGCGGTAGTAGGTACTTATTCTTGATGGTTAAAGCATTTAGGGCTCTATAGTCGATGCACATGCGGACTATCCCGTCCTTCTTTGGTACAAATAGCACTGGTGCTCTCCAGGGCGATGCACTAGGACAGATAAATTGCTTGACTTATAGCTCCTCCAACTGCAGCTTCAGCTCATCCAACTCCTTTACAAACCGGTACACATTGGAAGACACTGGCGCTGCTCCCGATACCAACTCAATGGTGAACTCCACTTCCCTACCTGGAGGTAGACCTGGCAACTCCTCCGGAAAGACATCTTCAAACTTAGCAACTATCGGCGGGGGTGCTGTCTCCATCATCATGCAAACTCCGGTTGTCTGGCCTACCCCTTGCTCAATGGTCCCCCGTGCAAACTTGAACTCTGGGCGATCTGGGGGTCTGAAGATAACATTACCCTTCCGACAATCTAGTATGGCATGATACTGGCTCAACCAGTCCATCCCCAGCATGACATCGAAATTTGGCATTAGGAAACCAAAAGTCGAGCTCGTATCTCCCGACTGTACACGACTACCGAGCACGTTCTAATAGTACTGGTAACCGGTACGATACCTCCTCCGATAAGAATCTTCCAACTCTTCGGTAAAAGGAAAGTAGCTACTCTATGCATTGCTACGAAACTACTTGATATAAAAGATAGTGTAGCACCAGAATCAAACAATGCAGTCGCAGGTAATGAAGCAACTAAAATGGTACCTGTGATCGTTTCCCCCTCTGGTTCCTCCTATGCAACTGCTAGAGCAAATGCCTGTCCGTGCTTCTGACCTCTCGCCTGCTGTCGGGCTCTATCAAACTGAGTCTCCTACAGAGCCAAGGGTGGTCGGATCTGGTGTCCACTAGGGGCAGGTGGACGTTGACCTCCTGCCTGGAATGGTGCCTTCTGGACCAGCACAGGTGATCTCAGTACTGCCTGCGGTGCCACATCCCTGTACTACGGGCAGTCTCGGGCAAGGTGCTAACTCGTCCCACAGATCATGCACAATCCTAGCTTCTTCCGACAATCTCTGATAACATGTCCCTTCTTGCCACAAAAGTGATAAGTCGGGAGCTCCTTCTACTAGTACGGAGCACTCCTTGACTGTGTCTGTCCTCCGGGGCGACGGATCGGCCCTCCCACTCTGGTCTGTGCTCTGGCTGGTGCAGATATACTGGGGCACCTCTGACTCGCCGATCCCCTGCCGATGGCCTCCTGGATCCTGGCCTCCTTCAGAACCTCCTCATAAGAGATCCTCGACTGTGAGCTAGTAAACCTCTGGAGCTCGCAGGTCAGTCCGTTGTGGAACCTCTTGGCCTTCTCTAATCATTTGGTATCAGGATGGTACCAAATCTGTTGAGACAACTAAACTCTGCGTCATATGCGTCTACAGTCATGTTTCCTTGCTCTAAATACATGAACTGAGAGTAGAGCGCATCTCTAACTGTAGTCGAAAAGTACTTCGTATTGAAGTACTCTAAAAACTGCTCCCAAGTCTGGTTCTTACCGACACTGCGCTCAATAGAGTCACACCAGTGATGGGCATTCCCTTTTAACTGAGCTCTCACCGCGGTCATCCACAGGTCTGGAGGTAGCTGAGAAGCCTCCAGCAACATCTTCGTACTAGCGACCCAATCTGAAATCTCCTCCGCGGTCTCGCTGCCCAAAAATTTATCGGGCTCATCTGCCAAAACCACCGAACCGTGCCTAATGGCTGAGCAGGTGCAGGTGCCGGTGCTGGTGCAGGGGGAGGTGGTCTTTCCAGAGCCATCATCAAGCTCTGTCTTATCACCTTAGTCTGATGCCACTGCGCCTGCATCATTGCCTGAAAGATCTGGAACATCTGAGGCTGTCCCTCCTGCTGAGGCATCTGAGTAGGGAAAGGAATGTGCGACATTTGCTGGGGATATGGCCCGTACGGCATCTGGGGTGGAAAAGGTGGAGGTGGAGACAAAGGTGCATCTGGCTGTCGCGTCGGTATCTGGGAAGTCTGACCCTCCTGCTGAGCTGGTGTAGGCTGCTGTGTAAGATCGACGTAGCGCGATGGGGTTATCGGATAAACCAGTGACCGTCTCGGGGACTGGTCCCTCGGGGTAGTCGAGTCCTATCATCGCCAGACAAGGTGTCTGCCGATGGGTCATCTCCGTGAGCCATGCGACCACTACGCAAACTTATCTCTCTGCAAGAAATAGAGCTTCATCAGAAGGGTACGAAAAAAACCAAGATGCAATATATTATAGATTGAGATTCAGAGATAAAAATCAACTAGTGGATGAGATCTAAATAATGCTAATCCTAATTGCAGGGATCGCTGGGCATGATACCATACCGCAAGCGATAAATAGAAGGACCTGCATGGGCCACCACTAAAACCATGTCACGCTCCAATCCCAAATTATAATGGAAATGGCATGTGACCTGGCCAGCTAATACAAACTAGAATAGCTTCCCCATTTAATGGCCCTATCCAGTTGCACTACGCTGTAAATGGACTAAGTCCACTAACTAAAACAAGCAACAGGTAATATCTAATCTCATCCACACACAAGCACAAGATAGTCAGAAGTAAATACTGAGATATGAAGCAGGCGAAGTCTGAAAGTCAGAAATATACAACCTAGGATAAGTCTTGTGGGAACAAACCCACGAATACAATACTGAATAAAAGTACATAAAGACAGATAAGATAACTAGACTAGAACATCGCTAACTACGTAGGATGCTCGAGTCTGAGGCGGTAGGCCTACCAAAACTCAAGGGAACCCTGATGGGTACACCTCCAGCTCCTCCTCCGTAGCAAATCGTACCTCCTGTCCAGACTCATACACGGTCGGGTAATATGCCTCATCTAAATCTGGAAACGAAACCAGGTCCTCAGAGGAACGTAATAAGATACAAAAATACATGCCAAATATAAGTACTAAATAGAGTAAATCGGGTGTTCTATCCATCTATGTGTATGCAATCTGAGGACAACCTTGGTACGTATGGGTAGGCGTAGGCATAACGTCCAACACTCCGAAAAGTATGGTATCTGCACATGTAACGTCCAGCTTTCCGAAGAACGAGGTATCTGAGTATATATACGTCCATAACGCTCCGAAGAACGCGGTATCTGCATAAAGGAGGTCATCAGTTCCGTAGCTCCTCTGGATACTACGGATACCAATGTGTGTATCCCATACGCCTACTAGTTGTCCTCCCCGCCCAATGCAAATGTATAAGTCGAATACTCGACGTATACACTTCGAACTAGCATGCCAAGTCACTAGCAAAATAGAACTATCATGACTACACACTATTCCGTGATGCGTGTCGCACGTGCCGATAGCTAGTCAGATACGCCAACTCGCATCCCAACATGAGTTTGTTATTGTGATAAGTGTATAAGTGACAGGTCATGGAAGATATCAGAATATCTTCACAACATTTAGGTGAGTCTGCTAGAGACTAAGTCTTCTATACTATTCATCGACGCATTCGTCGACTGCACCCAGTCATTCTCAGACGCACACAGTTATATATTATTTAAAAATAATTATGCAAAATATAATAACTGAATTTTAAATAGTATATAAGGCAAGGTATACTTGCCTGAGTCTCCAAGCTGAAAGTCAAGAGAACCTACTTCGGGATCCACGCTCGTGCGATCCAACGAGCCTATAATATAATAATATTAAATTAGCAATTGTTCTAAAGTACACTAAACCTGAACAAAATCACCACTAACAACACAACTCTAGGCCACGGAATTGCTAAGTTGCATTTCCAGCACAAGTTTAGTAACAACTCTCCTCTAGGTCTTTTGCACATATATATAAAATCGTTCTCTAACATTTGTGCATGCAAGTCAAAGTTGTCAACTACACCATTAACCATTGTCTAAATCTCAAAATGTCATGTAGCCTAATCATGAGTACTAACTAGTTTAGGAGGTCTCTTTATATATAAAAATTCGTCATTACGTCTCTAAATTTAATATCAACATCATTCCACATACACTTCCACTCTCCGTAGCTCATAACACCTCATTTATACATGCATTTAGTATAATGGAAACAAGATTTTAATCTAACATGTTGATACTCATCCTCTAATTTGTCACTTTTTATAAATTATAACCAACTAATCTAATTAGCTAGTCTACACATAATTTGTAGTGTACCACTCGCTAATCCCTTTATACAATAATCATTCCTAAATCATGCCATAAGCCATCACTAACAACATCCCTAACAAATATATATATTCTGAAATTAAAATTAAATTGGAGTTAATTAGGGGTTTATCAAGAGGGTGATAGGTTAAGTGTTAGATGGTTGGAACATGGCAAGTTGTTATCTTAACATGGAGCATATATATATATATATTTAGTGTACCACTCGCTAATCCCTTTATACAATAATCATTCCTAAAATCATGCCATAAGCCATCACTAACAACATCCCTAACAAATATATATTTCTGAAATTAAAATTAAATTGGAGTTAATTAGGGGTTTATCAAGAGGGTGATAGGTTAAGTGTTAGATGGGTTGGAACATGGCAAGTTGTTATCTTAACATGGAGCATATATATATATATATTAGATATATATATTATATATATATATATATATATATATATTATATATATATATATAATATAATATATTATATATAATAT
>JANAVB010029402.1:32500-51522 GCA_029216955.1 Iris pallida | reverse complement strand
GCGTGGTTTCTATCCGATGGGGCCACCTGTCGCTGACCTTTTTCCACTTTTGAAAGAGCCTGTTGGTAGCCTGGTTTTCTTGCCTTTCTTCTTCTGAAGTCCGCCTTGGTCTCCGTCATCCTCTCTGAGTCGTCATACTCTGATCCTCCAGTCTGTGCCTCCCTTGATGATCTTCCTGCTCTTCCTCCTCAACTATGTCCGCCCAGTTGCTAGCCGAACCCCTTATTTCACCTTCTTCCATTTCCCCAGAGTCGACAAATTAGCTTCGTTGGCAGCCTGCACTGGATCGTCACCACCATCTTGTCACCAGCATTCTCCAAACATTCCTGTCCTTCCTGTAAAGATACCTGTTGAGCGTTGTCTATAGGACCACTTGTCCCCGTAATAATGACTCCATGGGGAACTCAGATCGGCTCTGCCTGTTCGGGAACTTTGTCATTTATTTCATTACTCCCCCCACCCATTGGGATAGTAGCAGCATTAGTTACATTCATATCACCATGAACTCCAGGTGCGGATGACGAGACTTGCAGATGAGCGGTATTAGGGCACATGTCCTTGACATTTTTGCACCAACTTCCTCTTCCGTGTAACCTTTCCCTATTTTTCATCTTGCATGAATCAATGGAATGACCTTGATGAAAACAGTGGACACAGTATAATGGAGTATTTTCATACTCCCGTGCCAAAAACTTCTCCCCTTCGACAAGTTAATGCGGATACGTTTCTGTAAAGGCTTACCCCATCGACTTCGACGTAAACCCGCCCATGCTAGGACGTCCAATTCTTCCGTTGCTCGATCTATCTTCAGAGGGGAACCAATCGCCGACGAGATGCGAAAAGTGCATCTTTTGCATAAAGATGGTGCGTAGATCAGGAAGGTTTACCCAAACTGGCATTAAGGCCGATTCGATCGAAGGAGAAAAGCCCGGTCCCATTTGAAAATTCGCATGGGAGCACGAGCTATGAACCAGACATCCTTGGAGCGAAGTCTCAATAGTCCTCCTCAGTTGAAGGACGTATAAGGATGTGTTTACGATCTATGACACCCGCCTTGATCGCTCCTTTGAACTCAAATCCTTGCAACGCCTTTCGCACGGCCTCATCGTGGCTTTTGATGAGAGAATTTCCCTATAAGGGCGAACTTCAGGGGCGCCGCTAGGTTTCCTCCTCTTCTTCTGAAAACGAGATCGCTGGGGCTCCCTTAAAGGAAGAGATCACCCAGGTTCAAGTCTCGGAGGGGCTTGGACACGACCTGCGACCACTTCCGCGAAGGACTTAGTCGCGGCCATGGAGCCGGCCTGCCAGCGGCCAAGCCGGGCCGGCTACCGTGCTGGAATTTTAGAGAAGATGCAAACGGGCGCTAGGGTTGCGCACGCGTTCCTCTATATGTATATGTATCATATATATATATATATATATATATATATATATATATATATTAATATTATTATATAATTATATTTGTAAACCCCTCAAAATAAAAGAATATTTAATTTAGTTAAATATATACTTTTGGATTTTTATTTATTTCTAGTTAATTTCTATCCTATTTTTATTATATAAAAGGGCTATAGTCATGATGAGTTTGAATGTGCAAGTTGACTAGAAAGTATGGCATGTCTAGTGTAATTGGGTGCTTTGACTAGCGTACTAGCCATGTTAGGGATGTTATAGTCATATTTTAGCCTCTTGCATGTTAACAGTTCAAATTGTGGCACAAGTCATTTTTATTTAACTAAATAGTTTATATAAGCCTTTATGACTTTTTAGGAGACCCGGTTGCACCAAACATTTTCGAACTTTTTTCAAGCTAAATCCAAACCTATGTAGGCATATTGGGCATTAAATACATTATATATATATTTTTATATATATTCAGATTTTTAGAATTATTTTGGCTCAAAGGATAGAAGGTTCTATATGGGATATATCTATTTAAGTCCTTAGTTTAACTAACTAACTAACTAACTAACCAACCAACCCACTAACTAACCTAACCACCTAACCATGGCCGACCAAGAGTAACCCCATGCAATTTTTCGTCTAAAAATTAGCCCCTATATTGGTCGGCCATGCCATGCATGGAAACACCCTCCTACATATGTAAACCCAACCCATAGGCCCATATATAATAAATCATCATCAAACCCTCACACCAAAAACTCTCATTTATCACCCAAGAGCAGCGCCTTCCCTATTAATTTCAAAAATAGCAACCTCTCCCCTCTCCTTCATCATCCTCTCCCTCCACAACACCTACCAATCATCTCCTCCCACTCAAAGTCTCTCTTTTACACCATCTCTTCACCCAACACCATTAAACCTTCAAAAAGACTCTACCTTCACCATCAAACCACCATTTCCATCTTGTTCAACCCATTAAGAAGAGGATAGCAAGCAAAGAAAGTCGGGTTCTTGGACAAGGAGGAGCACCAACAACTAATCTTGTGAATGATTTCGGTAAAGCTCTAAATTTTCCATCTCAAATCCACGTTATAAATTTTGTAGGAAACCTGAGATTAAATCAGTAAAAATTAGATTTTTTTATATCTTTCGTTTTGTATTTCATCTCTAAAAGTTGCATGTTTAATGGTGGTAAAATTTATGTTACGGTTGGATTAATTTTAGCTCGTTGCGAAGGATCTATGTAAAATTGATGGAATTTTCTGAAACAAAATTTTATGTAGGTTAATATGTGTGAAATATGATTTTTTTAAGTATTTTTCCATGATTTTATCAACTCATATCTGATCGAAAAAAAAGGGTTAAAATTAGCTTTTTCTGCTAATCTTCTGACCTAGAATATCCGAAAATTATCGAATAAGTTAACCCTTGTGTTCATAAGAAATTTTTAAGTAATATTGATATTAATTCTGTTTTAAACTATTATTTAGTATATTTAAGCCATATTGAGTAATTGACGATGCCTCAAGCAAGTTTCGGGTAGACTAGCTAACATAGAAGTCAACTAACCTTATAATTACTTTAGAATTTTAAATCTGGAAATTCAGAGTTAATTTTGTATAAATAATTTAAATATTATTTTTATGAATTTTTAGATGATTTTTATGTGTGCTATTGAAGTAGGGGCATAAGCAATAATTTGGAAGTCGAAAACCCTAAAACTAGGTTTCGATGTCCCGTGGAACATGTGTGTGTTGTGTATGAATATAAATAGTTCCATGAGATATTTGAATATAGTTAATTTGTTCAAAAATATTAATTTAGCTAACTAATCATATTATAAGTTTTATGATTAATTACTTAAACTAGTTAAATAATTATTTAATGAGTGTTGGATTCTAGAGGCGTGGACACGGAAGCAACCCTTCATCTTCACACCGCGAGATCAGGCAAGTATACCTTGCCAACTTTGTACAGTTTACTTATATGCATGCTTTTATTATTCTTTCTGATTCATGTCTCCTTTTCTTTCCATGGTTTATTTCTATGTCTCTTACCCGTTATTACTTATCTTTATCATTATTTGTATCTATATGTTTGCACACATGATTTCGATAGTTTTATTACTTGAATAACTTGACTTGGTCACCTGGCCATGATACTTGGTCATGATCACGTGTTTCGTACTACCTTGACTTGACCCCCATATCGATACTAGGATTGGCTAATTGACCACTCTCGACGCAGGAGACCCACGGCAGGGCTACTAGCTATAGGACCGGGAGAACCATGGCAGGGCTACAGTCATTCGATTCTTTTGTAGTCAACTTAGTATTACTTTTCATGTGACATGTCGTTATCTATAGAGTTCTTCCATGTATTCTTCATTCTGTTTCTCGTACTTGTTTCTGTTTTCCTTGCATGTTATATACTGTCATAGTAGGCTTGTATATTGTATCTTGCTAGTCTCCTGAGGACCTGGTGATCTCTCCAGGTATTAGTTGAAGTTATCGAGGTAGAATGCATTGAGGATTGATGATTATTTCCCGGGATTTCAGGTATATATATTTAGTTCATATCTTTTCATATAAATCTAATTTCATATTTTATTTTACTTCGATCATGCTACTGTATAGTCTAGTTTCGCAAGGTTATTTCTTCTTCAGAAACTTGTTCAAAGATAATTGTAATAGAGTCTGGTCCTTTATTACGTATTCTTTTTCTGTTACCTGTAGGAACCAAACCAATAGTTAATGCCTGACCAACATTAATATATTTGGTTTATACAAGAGTTTATCTTCAGTGGATTGAGATAGATATTAGTTGAATTGATAGATTGATTTAGAAAATCAGACAACTTATACGTATTCGAGCTGGGCTGGAGTCCTCTCGATACGTAGCTGGCATGTATACGTCTCCTAGTCCTACATATTTTAGGACTGGGACGTTACATATTTTTTGGTGGCCCATGCAGGTCGATTAGCCGTTTTGGTTACTTTATTGTACCAAGCGGGCCTGCAAATATGGTTGAACCCTTAGGAATCTCAATTCACAACTGTCTTGACAATTCTTTTAGAAATTTTTCTATCGTCCTAGAACTTAATATTTATTCCCGACTATTCTTCCTTTGCTTCCTCGTACCATTGCTTCTCGTCTCTCCTTATTTTGGAGCGACGAATGATCGTGCTATATGGAATTCATCAAGAAATTATTAAGTTATAGTGTAAGTTAGTTTGCTTGTTGAATTTTTGATTGCTTTATAGATAGGAGGAGATTAGAGATGCCATATGCCACAGGTATCTAGTGGTAGAGATTTTTGTAACTAGTGTGCAAGAGTTATAAAATTCTAGGGCACCATGTTGTTGGTAGGGTAGTGTGACCAAAGGTGGGTAGATATTCTAGCGAATTTATTTTTGGTGGTTAGTTAATTGTGAAGAACATTGATGAAGTTTACTATATTTGATAAAAAAAGAAGAAGAAGAAGAAAAAAGAAGAAGAAGAAGAAGAAGAAGAAGAAGAGCGTTTTGCAAACTCGAATACAAGGATATGAGTGGATTATTTAATATCTAATTCAAGAAGAAGATGTGATCATAAATTTTGTCAATATTTGACTTGGGGCCTAGATATAGTGAATTATTACGATTGTGAATGATAAGGTAATATTAAACTAGAAGCTAGACATTTTGGAAGAGACTAAGTGTATTCGAGATTAATATCGAGATTTCTAAAGTCGGTCATTATTAATTTTGATCAAAATGGTAACTGTATATATTTGTGCAGTACGAAGAGGAATTTTTTTTAATAAATTTAGATTTCTATAACCATGGAAGATACAGTCTCACCAAATAGAGAAGAAGTATGTAATAGTTAGTATGGATAGTGGTAGCAGTAAGGGTAGGTAGCATTATGTTGGCCACTCGACGATTGGTTACAAGTCGTAGAATAAAATAGGATATTCAAGGATTCATATTCCAAGTGATTTACTAGTTAGCTTAGAGCGTTATATTCATTATTTACCATCTTTCTAAATTTCGAGGACGAAATTCTTTTAAGGTGGGTAGATTGTAAGGACCCTGATTTTCAGAAATTATTTTTTATTTATTTATATGAACTGTATTTATTATATTATATTTTAAATTTTATTATAACTATAGACTTACTTTTCCGTAGCTTTGATTTTTGGAGCATGAGACAAGCCAATTTTTTGAAATATCCTTTATGAGTTTCGAAGTAGACAGGTTGACCTTCATTTGGTATATCATATCTCATCCAAACTTATTCCATAACATTCTTTTGACTTCGTACAATTTCGGGTCAATTTAGGCCATTCAACCGATTATCGTAATTTTGGACTTAACTTCCAATATGAGTTCGAGACTCGACTTAGATCAAAACTATTTGACCCAATACATGGTTTTGATCCATTTTGAGCCTACGATATACATGCCAAGGGTGCGCCACTCGATCGAGCTTTCATGTGCTATTTATTTATGAATGGCACAAAAGACTTATTGTTTAACTTTTCGAGCTTGGTTTGACTAAAAAATGTTTATGGACCCTAACCTAGCCAATCCCACTTGGTAGAGCCGGGTTAGGTAGCCATGATCTAGTAGAGTTATTTTGAATTTATTTTGGGCCAATAGGTTTAAATACAATTTTGTATATATATATAATAATATATTTCATATATATATATATATATATATATATATATATATATATATAATATATATATATATATTATATATATATATATATATATATAATATAAATATATATAATATATATATGTATACAAAAAAATTGTATATGAAATATATATATATATATATATATATATATATATATATATATTTCATATATACAATTTTTTTTGTATACTATATATATTATATATTTTTTTTATATTTTATATATTAATATATATATATATAGATATATATATTATATATATATAATATATATAATTATTAATTGTAAAACCCCTCAAAATTAAAAATATTTAATTTAGTTAAATATATAATTTTGGATTTTATTTATTTCTAATTAATTTCTATCATATTTTTATTATATAAAAAGGGCTAGTCATGATTGAGTTTGAACGTGCAATTTAACTAGAAAGTATGGCATGCTTAGTGTAGTCGGGTGCTTTGACTAGCATACTAGACATATTAGGGATGTCATAGTCATATTTAGCCTCTTGCATGTTAACATTCAAATTGTGGCACAATTCATATTTTTATTTAATTAATTAGTTTATATAAGCCTTTATGACTTTTTAGGAGATCCGGTTGCACCAAACATTTTCGAACTTCTTTCAAGCCAAATCCAAACTTATGTAGGCATATTGGGCATTAAAATACATTAATAAATATATATTTTTTATATATTTAGATTTTTAAAATTATTTTGGCTCAAAGTAGAAGGTTATATTATGGATATATCTATTTAAGTCCTTAGTCTAACTAACTAACTAACTATCTATCCAACCAACCACTAACTAACCTAACCACCTAACAAGGCCGACCAAGAGTAGGCCCATGCAATTTTTTGTACAAAAATCAGCTCTATATTGGCCGGCCATGCCATGCATGGAAACACCCTCCTACATATGTAAACCTAACCCATACGCCCTATAATATATATTATATATATATATATATATATATATATAATTATATATATATAATATATATATATATATTTTTTTTTTTTTTTTTTTTTTTTTTGTTAAGAGAGATGCATGCAGCCCAAGTGGTCAGGAGTTCGAGCCCCAGTGGAGGCAGGTTTGCCACAATACCCATTTCTTCAAAATATATATATATATATTAAAGCATTTATTGAAAAAGTAGAGGTGGCTCAAAAAGAGCAGTACAGGTTCCAGGAACCAAAACACAAAATGTTCCTGGTAATCACGTAGAAAATACAAAAGTATGTAGAGCTAAGTTTCGAAATTTCGAAAAACAAAATTTCGAAAGTTTGAAGCTGGTGGGCTCTCAGCCCTATGGAGGAACCAAAACACAAAATGTTCCTGGTAGATCACGTAGAAAATACAAAATATGTAGAGCTAAGTTTCGAAATTTCGAAAAACAAAAATTTCGAAAGTTTGAAGCTGGTGGGCTCTCAGCCCTATGGAGGTGGGGCACACTGCCCGAAGCTGCGGGGGGAGGGGGGCACGTAGCCCGATGAGGGGTGGGTGCGGGTACACGGCCCGATGAAGGGGTACTGCTCTGTCCGAGGGGGTGGGGGGCGTGCTGCGCGGGGAACCTCGGCCCCTCCCGGCGTGTCTCCCAGAGCAATGGGCTCCGGCAGTGGAAGCCGGCACAGAGAGGCAAGGCCGGGGGAGCTACAAGGGTGGGTGGGTGAGGGGAGGAAGGACGGGGACGGGAGCGACGGAGGGAAGCTACAAAGGGGGAGGGTGAAGGGAGGGAGGAGAGAGCGGGGGCTCGACCTCCGGGCGTCGGTTGGCGGGCCTACCACCGACGGCGAGGGGAGGATCCTCCAGCATGAGGCGGAGGGAACGCCGGAGACCGGAGTAGGGAGGGGGGACAGCTCGGCGCTGGAGGGACGACTGAGGCGGCGGCGCTCTACCGGCCGACGCCGGGGGGGGGAGGCCCACAATTATATATATATATATATATATATATATATATATTATATATATATATATATATATCCTCATAAAAAAAATATATATATCCTCATAAAAAACCTACCCCTAACACCAAACACTCTCATTTATCACCCAAGAGCAGCCCCTTCCCCGTTAATTTCGAAAATAGCAACCTCTTCCCTCTCCTTCATCATCCTCTCCCTTCATAACACCTACCAATCATCTCCTCCCACTCAAAGTCTCTCCTTTACACCATCTCTTCACCCAACACCATTAAACCTTCAAAAAGACTCTACCTTCACCATCAAACCACCATTCCATCTTGTTCAACCCATCAAGAAGAGGATAGCAAGCAAGCAAAGCAAAGAAAGTTGGGTTCTTAGACAAGGAGGAGCACCAACAACTCATCTTGTGAAAGATTTCGGTAAAAGCTCTAACTTTTTCCATCTCAAATCCATGTTATAAATTCTGTAGGAAACCTAAGATTAAATCAGTAAAAATTAGATTTTATGTCTTTCGTTTTGTATTTCATCTCTAAAAGTTGCATGTTTAATGATGGCAAAATTTATGTTACGGTAGGATTAATTTTAGCCCATTGTGAAGGATCTATGTGAAATTGATGGAATTTTTTTAAACTGTTTATGTCGGTTAATATGTGTGAAGTAAGATTTTTAATCATTTTTCTATGATTTTATCATCTCATATCTGATCGAAAAAAATAGGGGTTGAAACTAGCTTTTTCTGGTAATCATCTGACCTAGAATATCCAAAATTTGTGGAATAAGTTAACCCTTATGTTCATGAGTAATTTTTTGAGTAATAATTGATATTAATTCTGTTTTAAATTATTACTTAGTTATTTAAGCCATATTGAGTAATTGATGATGTCCCGGACAAGTTTCGGGTAGACTAGCTGATAGAAGTCAACTTACCATATAATTATTTTAGAATTTCAAATATGTAAATTCAGAGTTAATTCTGTATAAATAATTTAAATATGATTTTTTTGATTTTTTAGATGATTTTTATGTGTGCCATTGAAGTAGGGGCATAACCGACAATTTGGAATTCGAAAACCCTAAAACTAGGTTTCGATGTCCTATGGAACATGTGTGTATTGTGTATGAATATAAATAGTTCCACGTGAGATTTGAATATAGTTAATTTGGTTTAAAAATATTAGTTTAGCTAATTAAGTCATATTATAAGTTTTATGATTAACTACTTAAACTAGTTAAATAATTATTTAAAGATCGTTGGATTCCGGAGGCGTGGACATGGGAGCGACCCTTCATCTTCACACCACGGGATTAGGCAAGTATACCTTGCTAACTTTGTACAGTTTACTTACATGCATGCTTTTATTATTCTTTCTTATTCATGTCTCCTTTTCTTTCCATGTTTACTATCTTGCCATGGTTTATTTCTATGTCTCTTACCCGTTATTACTTATCTTTATCATTAGTTGTATCTATATGTTTCCACACATGATTTTGATAGTGTTATTACTTGAGTGACTTGACTTGGTCACCTGGCCATGATACTTTGACTTGATCACGTGTTTCATACTACATTGACTTGACCCTCTATCGATACTAGGATTGGCTACTTGACCACTCTCGACGCGGGACCTACTGCAGGGCTACTAGCTATAGGACCGGAGTACCACGGCAGGACTACGGTCATTCATTCTTTTGTAGTCAACTTAGTATTACCTTTCATGTGACATGTCATTATCTATAGAGTTCTTCCATATGTTCTTCATTCTGTTTCTCGTAGTTGTTTTCTGTTTTCCTTGCATGTTATATACTGTCATAGTAGGCTTGTATATTATGTATCTTGCTAGTCCCCTGAGGACATGGTGATCTCTCCAGGTATTAGTTGAAGTTATCGAGGTAGAATGTATTGGAGGATTGATGATTGTTTCTCCAGGATTTCAGGTATATTATTTAGTTCATATCTTTTCATATTAATCCAATTTCATATTTTATTTTACTTCGATCATGCTACTGTATAGTCTAGTTTTGCAAGCTTATTTCTTCTTCAGAAGCTTGTTCAAAGATAATTGTAATAGAGTCTGATCCACTTTATTGTGTATTGTCTTTTTCTGTTACTCGTAGGAACCGATATGTTAATGCCTACTAACATTAATATATTTTGTTTATACAAGAGTTTACCTTCAGTGGATTGAGATAGATATTAGTAGAATTGATGGATTGATTTAGAAAACCAGACAGCTTATACGTATTCGAGCCGGGCTGGAGCCCTCTCGATACGTAGCTATCATGTATACGTCTCCTAGTCCTACGTATTTTTGGACTGGGGCATTACACACATGTGGGTTGATTTTTCTAGAGGGTTAAGTATAAATCACAAAGAACAAGACTTTTTTTTGTCACTCACTATGGAAAACCAAGGTGCTAAGCCCCGTAGCGGCTTAGCGACTCGGGTGCGGGCTAAGGGCACAAAGTGGCACTTTGATGGTGTACTTTTCCCTCGTGCTTCATGCGCTCGTGCACTCATTTTATGCACGAGTTGCATGTACGGTTGCTGGCGCGGGTGCATACGCGGGCGCATGTGCGATACTTGTATCAGGCACTATGCAGCCAGGCTCTATACGAGATGACATCTTTGCAGCCAGGCGCATAAGCGGCCATGCGCATATGCGACCATACACTAGGCATTAGGCACAATTATGCGGCTGCTTTCGGCGCTGTCAGGTATGTCTGTTGTTACTGCTTTCGGCGTGAGCGTGTAGGCGCCGCTGTCAGCGTACAACGCACTACTGTGTCGGCTTATAGGACTCTATGACACGAATTTAGTAGGATATGGTCGGACAACGCGTATGCGCACGTGACCATGTATATACGTGCATAGGTGCTGGGTTGCTCTATAAATAGAGCTCCACTCCTCTCATTTTCTAGTGTTAAAAAATAGAAGAGAGAAAGTGAGGGCCACAAATCTAGTCCAATAGGGTCTATGCTTCTTTAACAGGCGCCTAAGCAGTTTTCTCTCCTTCGAGTTTCTAAGTTGTCGAAGTATCACTAGGAGCGTTCCAGAAGTTCTTTGGTGAACTTGCTGGTTCCTCGGCAGATCGTCTATGAGGCGAATCTTGTTTTGAGCAACGGTGATCTGTTCACCCTAGCAAGGTAAATTACTTTGTGTATTTTCTTTTTATTTTTGTTCTATCTTAGCGTAGCGTATGTGAACATAAAGATAAGAACATTTTTGTTTATTTCTTCTTCATCCTCTCCTATGTTGAACGTTCTATCTTATTTGGAACTGTGTTTGCAAGGAAGAACGTGTTTTATTCTTTGTATTCTTGTAACCGAGGATTATGAAGTTCGGGGAGCAAGTTTCTTGCATAAAATCCTGGACTTCTTCTTTAGGATTAAACAGAAGGCAGACTAAAAATCTTGTATGAGGCTCTATTGTTCCTAGCCTTAGTTCTCATCTTGGTATGCCTCGGGACTAACAATCTCAAAAAAAGAACCAATAAGATGCATAACTTTCGTACAAGTCTTCTCATCACAAGTTTTAACAAACTTGAGGAGATTGACGGACTATACTTCTAGCATTATGATGAGGATGAAGTTCTCCGTCAAAGTGTTGGAGTGTGATTGGGCACCTACCCAAGACTGATGCTGCTGTGAAGTTGGCACTTGGTGTGTTCAAGCAGCAATATTGGATGAAGATTTGATCTTGTGCAAGTTGCCGTATGGAAGATGTCCAAGGCAATTAATGCTCGAATCTATGTGCCTAGCATACTTGGCACATGGTAGTCTTTCTATAAGGAGGACTCGGCACATGACTCTTTATGCGCCTAGCAGACTCAGTGCATAGTGGTCTCTGTGCATTGTGACATGGTCACATGATGGTCTATGCGTATTGTGCCAGAGGTGCATGATGAATCTCTGCTCCCCACAAGCATATGCTCATGGTGGCACACGCGCATAACTGCATATACGCATGATGGTATATATGCATGATTTCTTATACGATGGTATTTTAAGCATTTTTGTGCGATCAGCATATGCACGTGTCATCCTTTATACCTCAGCATACGTCTCTTCAATTGCCCTTGTTGGTAACATTGTAGAATGAAGTCAAAATCATTTTTAGTCCAAGCGTGACTGGGTCTGTTACTATGTTGGATGGAGGAACTAGAAGGAGGAAGCAAAATCCTATTTCTAACTAAAATAGCAAGGTATGGCTAAATTGGTTGTTTTGATTACTTAACTTAGTTGTTATTTTTGTAGAGGTTAAGTTATTTAGCGTGGTTGCTGACCAGTGGGCGGACACGGTTGCATTTGGCCACGTGTGCTCTAGATGGAGCTGTTCACCAAGGATGAACCTTTCTATGACGAAGTTCATGATGGCGAACATATCTCTAACAGAAGATCTGAGGATCTGAACTGTGGTTTGGGACCATCGGCAAGTCGCAAGCACTAGGATACGTATAGTATGTTCCACATATCTTCATGGACCTGATCTCAAGAAGTCTATTGTCCGATACAGACTTGAAGTGGAACATGCTTCGAAAAAGGTGTTCAGTACTGAAGGTATGTTCAAACTTCTGCTGATGTCAATAGAGTTTTTTTATTGAGTTATGAAAGAATAGACTGAGACTTGTGCTATGTAATAACATTCTCAAGATGTCTAGTCTAGGCCTTATCTATCGTACTTTGGGTTAAGAAGGCATAAGGATATGAAGTCTGTACAGGGACAAAGGACTGTCAAGAAGCGGCTCAGACAATTGAACTAAAGTATAAATATCCTGGAGTTGGTTCATTCTGATATCTGTGACTTTTATCAATTCTCCACATAGGCCTGGTTAGAGTATTTCTCGAAGTACATGTTCACATGTCTTCTCAAGTTGAAGGATGGAGCATTCGAGAAGTTCAGGAACTTCAGGACTGAAGCTAAACGTCGAATCGATCGACAACTCAAGTGACTCAGAAGTGATTGAGATGGAGAGTATCATTTTCTTGAATTCGTATTGTTCTGCTATGAACATGGAATTGGTTGTGAAACGACAGCTCTATAGTCTCTTTCTGTATTCAGGATTTATCAAGATGGATAGGCTTAGATTCGCATCGTTCTACTATAAACTTGGAATTGATTATGAAACGACTGCTTCGTAGTATCACTAATCGAAAGGAGTTTTAGAAGTGAAGATAAGGATGCTATCAGAGATGATGATACATATACTACAGATCTTCAAAAATGTTTATTGGATAGATTGCATATATGGCTATGTTTACTGCTGAATAAAGTACCGTTCACAAAACTGACTACAATCCTTATTAACACTGGTTCAAGGTCTGTCCCGACTTAAGTAAGATTCGAGTGTGGGGGTGTCTGATATACGTAAAGCTTTCGGATATCAAGATTTATAAGCCAGGGATGAAGACCAAGAAGACTGTATTTCTGGATAAGCTGTTGAAAGCTACGCTCGGAGCTCTCTCGATTTTTGATTCATATCATTGAGTCTCGAGATGCAGAATTCTTTGAAGACAAGTTTCTTAGGGATAAGAACATTGTTCTCACGAATTTTTTGGAGAACATTTTTGGTGATGAAGAAACAAGTACTTCCAAAGAAGGAGTTGTCCAAGAGGAGTTTGTCATATATGAGACAACTTTTGAACCAATATTCGCTGAGCTGCTTGCAAAAATAGTAAAAAGGCTAAAAGATTTTGGAGATGACTTTATCATCCATCATGTGGCGGATGATGAGACGATAAGGACCAGAGATGCGATCTTTCTGGGAAGAGTGAGTCAATGATGAGATTAACTGTAACCACCACTTTTCTAGAATAGGGGTATTTTGGTAATTATGTAATTTTAGAATTTTTGATTATTTTATAATATTTTAATTGGTGCTTTTTTTTAGTGTTCATGGTTTAACCTTAGCTAACCATGATTAGAGACTAACCATGACTTTAGAAACTTAATTATCAATTTAGATTTGTATTTTAAGTTCTAGTCATATTTAGGAAACTTTTGAAATACATTTTAGGGTTTAGTTATTTTGGCTTTGGGTTAAGTTGTTGGCCCATACCTAAACTCTAACCCTACTAGCATGTGGTCGGCCAACAGCCTCCCCCCTCTCTTTATATTCATATGTTAGTCACCAAGCCTCCTTTACAAACCCTAGTTTTCCACTTTTCTGAAAATAGCCTATCTTTCTCATCTCTCATCCGATTTGTACCAAACGAATTGCTTTGTGATCCTTGGGAGGAGATGAAGTTGCTAGAGGCTTGCTAGCAAAGAATTGGAGGCGTTTGACCATAGGATTTTGGGTGTCGAGGCGTTTTGGAGACTTTTGCATTGAGATTCCAACTCTCAATAGGTAAATGCTTCTAAACTCTTTTAAATTCTGATTTCTCTTCATAGAAACATGCATCTAGGTACCCTAGACCTGTAGATTAGTTTGGTAAGATTTTATTCGTTTGATATATGTATCGGAGGCGTGTCGATGTATTATAACATGTGTTCGATGAAATGTCTCTAAGAATCAAAAGTTGTTATTTTTCAAAACTAATTTCATATACTTGTAGCTCTATATGAGGGGATTCCAAAATATATTTTATGGGTTTATTTTGACACTGTTTTTGTGTCCAAATTAGACACGGGGACGTAGCACGAGGCCCCGTGCACTGTCATGCATCTCGAGTGCCATAACTCGATGGACAAGACACCAACTGACACCATAATTTGTGGACATGAGGGGGCTATGTTTGACAATATGCTCCCAAATTTTAGGGTGATTTGACTGAGTGGTTTGGGAGATATCGCACCCGCATGGATTTTGGGCTGCTGTGCACGCGCAAAAAATTCGTCCTAACATGCGTTTGTAGCGCGGACACGAGGACTCAAATAGGGTATCCTACACCTAGCCCTATACCTAGGCTACCCACAGCCCTATACCTAGGCTACCCACAGCCCTGACCACGAGACTTTTGGTCGTGTGTGTCTTGTCATATTGGGGCCAACACACGTATACGAGGCAGAACACACGCGCGCGTGCAGCCTCCCCTGACACGGAGTTCGTGCGTAGACACGACAACTCATGGCACGATGCAGGCCTTGGGACACATACCCTAACACCCTACCTTCCCTCTGGCACGAGCACGAGGCTTCTCGTTGGACACGGCGAGTCCTACGTTGCTCGACACACCCGCACACACGCACATGACACTGTTTTCAGATACGCACTGTTTGGACACAACTTGGACACAGTTTTGGCTCAATATGAAAACGAACATGTCACACACACATACCCCCTTTCTTGTTTCCCAATTTGCACAAGGTATGGTTGTGTGTTTGAGATTTTAGGTTGTGAGTTGGGATGAGGTATGGTTATGTAGTTTTTGAAATTTGATATTTGAGAATTGGATTTGGTTTTTGAGTTGAGATTTCTATTCTCAGAATTTGGTATGTTAAGTTTTGTGTTTTGGGAGTTAACAGCTAACTGGGATTTGGATTAGTTAGTCTTATCGAGTTTTCTTCACATTTGGGTTATATATATATATATATATATATATAATATATATATATATATATATATATATATATATACATGAGGAGGGATCTACATCCCCTCAATCCACATCCCCTCACTTTTGCATCCCCTAAGCATCCCCTTTTGCACATCCGTTGGATCTTGTTTAAGTCATCTAATCTTAACCATTAAAAAATTAACGGTTAAGATTAGATGACTTAAAACAAGATCCAATGGTTGGTATCATGGGAATGCTTGGGGGATGCGAAATTGGAGGGATGTTGATCCCTCTTCTATATACATATATGTATTTGTATATTTGTGTGTATGTATATATATTACATATAGTTTGAATTGATGATATATTTGATATTAGTTTAGAACATTAGCCCATGGTTAGTGAGTTAGTTCAGAATTGACCTATAGGCCTAGTTAGACAAGGTTTGACTAACTAGTTGACCCAGTTGACCAAAGTCAACTATGGGTCAAACTTGACCTGGAATTGACTCAAATGGACTTAAAATGACTTATTAACTTAAGTTTAACTTAAACTTAGACTAATTAACTAGTTGACTTAGGTTTGACCTAGTTTGACTAGAATAGTTGACCAGAGTTGACCAAGAGTTGACTTTGACCTAGAATGACTTAAAATCATATAGAATGTATAAAAATTTCATTTATTTATATAAAACACATTGTTACCTGTATTGCTCTATTTAGGACATTGTGACTCCGTTCGGACATCTGATATTCATCAGTCTTTCGGGATATCAGGCGAGTACATTCCCTGATAGTTCTTCCATTTACTTGTCGATTACTGTAATTCAGTTCTTGTTAGTTCTATTTGATTCTCTGTCAACACGGATTGATCTTACTGGATCCATTGCATGCAACTCACCTTTTACTTGTCTGGCCTCTATTACTGGAACTATTACTGGAATTACCTACTGGCATCATTATGTTCTAGCTGGACTTGTACTTATTTTTGTGTCTGGTTATGGATTCACTTGTACTTGATGGACGGAAAAATATTTGAGTAAGACATGTGAACATTCCCATACTGGAACCACCTTCCTTGGAATTATACTAGAAACGATAGCCATCCCTTACCTGATCAGTGTGTGATGTGCCATATTACCCACAGCCGTTTACATATCGATCTCAGCATTTTAAAACACACTGTTAGAGTATTGTCTGGGCTCACCCTGGATTTATTGATCTTGTACTGGATTCATCTTGTACTAGACTCACACCGGATCACACTTGACTTACATTGTACTATCTAGACTTATATCTACTCTAGTTCAGCTAGTTTTATTTACAGTCTTCACTGCCATAATTTTCTGATTCGTTACATTACTCCTCTTGTACTTTAACGTTGCTCTATATCATCACATGTATAAAACCTCCATGCTTCATCAATATAACTGTCTATAACTTTTTTATCTTTGCCATTTATTTGGGATTTCTAGATGAGTTGTGCTCGTTCCAATCCTGACTAGATACGTTAAAAATATTACAGATGTTTGCTCCGAGGACAGTTTCCCTACTTACTATGGACCAGGAGATGGCTTAGCTACTTGGGCCCGACTCACAGAAGTGATCGGGAGACTAGCTCGTAGACTTGTTTAGATTTCATATTTAGAACTTGAATGTAATAGTTGATATTGACTTGTATTTGAGTTTGTTGAGATATTACTATTTAGTAGTTATATTTTGTTGTTGTTTAGTCTTTTAATTATAGACTTCTATATTGTCTTATCGTGCTTAGACTGTGATTGAGTTATACTATATCTTTACTTATCCTCTATTCGGAGTTAGACCCATGACAGGTATATTATATATTGTGTGAGTTGTTAGATAGTGACCTAGTATAGTGTTCTACCATCGATTCTGCGGCGTAGACTAGGCACTGTTACGCACTTGTACCCTTACACCGGGTGCGGGTCGTGACATTAACTCAAGAACATTTTATTCAATTGGTTGTTAGTTAATCTTCCTAAAGGAGATAAACCCATTAAATCTTCTTGAAGACGAAGATGTAGGCCGAAGGAATCATTGATAAGTTCGAAGCTAGACTGCTAGCCGAAGAGGTTTGCTCAGAACAGAAGATTGATGAGTCTGACACATGCTTAAGTAGCTAAGGTGTCAACTATCAGGATAATTATGGCCGAAACTTCTATTCATAAAGATGATTCTTCATCAGATGGATGTCAACAAAATATTTCTGTATAGAGAAATAACTTGAGAGACTCTTACACAATAGTTGGCTACAGGATCAATGGGACTGATAAGTGTACTTACACGAAGTTTACTGGTAATAGAGGTATCATAGTTTGACTCAATGTGGACGACATACTAATCCTATTCATGGATGTAGATGTGTCACTAGAACAAAGATATTCCTCTGGTCTAAGTTGAATATGAAGGACAAGGGAGATAAGAATGTCATCATGGAGAGTAATATAATTCGAACGTCAGATAGGCTTGCTCTGTCACAACCTCATAACATGGAAAGATGATCACATGATACAGATATCAGAATTTTTCAGGATCATTTCTCCTTACAGATGTGATCAGAAGCTGAAGCCAAATTCAGGAAGCAGGGCCTGACAGTTGGTATACTCGGGCGTCATCATGAGTTTGATATAGGCTACAAGTACTACCAGGTCTGATATAGCTTTTGATGTATGCATGTCGAGTCAGTTCATGAGCAATCCTAGTGTTGATCTTTCGAAAGTTGTGAAGAGAGAGAGAGAGAGAGGGATATCTCTTAGGTACTCAGAAGGATGCACTGTAGCAGTTATCCAGCAGTGGTAGGAGGCTTCGGTGATGCCAGTAAGTACTCAGAAGGAAAGTTTGAAGATATTACATCTTCTCCATGAGTATATTCTACTATATCGTAAAAGTCGAAGAAGTAGATCCATGTGTGATGCTGCTATATCGATGAAGTCAAAAAACAGACCTTCTCTCATTATAGAATGTAAGTTCTATGCACTATCGACTGCAGCGGATGAAGCAGTATAGCTTCTGGAATAAAGTAAAATAGCTTCAAGGACTGATGAATAATCTTTATGTGGTTGGTTACAAATCCAGGTGATGTAGATGTATTACGACAACCATGTGATAATTCTGTGGCTAGTGCACAAATCTGGGTGATCTTCAATAATAAGAAAAAAACTTTGCGATAAGGCACATAGACAGCGAATGAACATAGTCAGCGTGGATCATTACATTGGGTGATGTTCGAAGTGAGGAGAATCTGACGGATCTGCCCACAATGGCCTTAAGCACCAACTGATCGAGGAATTGGCAAGAAAATAGGCTTGTCAGATCTGTGATATTGTGTATCTGCAATCCTACCATAAAGTTTTATGCTATTAGTTCAAAGAAAAATCTACTAGGCATATAGTTTTTGGTTCAAGGGAGGACCATTGACTGGGAAAAATCAGGTACAGAGGGTAGTCCTTTTGGACAATGTGGTATACATACCTGAAA
>JANAVB010029402.1:0-27500 GCA_029216955.1 Iris pallida | reverse complement strand
GATTTGTTTCATGTTTTACTTTTCTCTCTTTCCATGCATGTTATTTACTATTACGTTTGGCATATTTTATGTATCTTGTTACGTCTCTCTGAGGACCTGGTGATCTATCGAGGTTATTGCTGGTTTCCTTCCAAGTATTTTTTGAGCCAGCTAGAATAGTAGGATAGATGGTGGTCGATTGTATCTCCACGATTCAGGTATCACTAGTGGTATTTTATCGTTCTTTCGTCTTTAATATTTCATAATGACATTTCAATTGTATAGCCTAGTTTTATAAGTTTTACTTTTTATCATGAGCTTGTTTAGATGATTGTATTAAGGTCTGGCCAACCTTATTATAAATTATCCATTTTTGAATTTATATTCAAGTGGCATCAGTGTATTATTGTTTAATAAGCGTTAATGTACTGGTTCTCACTTGAGATTATTATCTATGGATTGAGATTTAGTTGACTTGCCATTTTAGATCACATCTTGGACAACTTATACGTATTTGAGCTGGGCCAGAGTCCACTTGATACGTAGCTGTCATGTATACATATCCTAGTCCTACATATTTTAGGACTGTGACATTATAGATGTGTTGGCTCATAGTATTTCGTGATGCAGATTTAGTCAAATATGGTTGGACATCGCGTATGCGCGCATGAGCATATCTATGTGCGCATATGTGCTGGATTGCTCTATAAATAGAGCTCCACTCCTCTCATTTGCTAGTGTTGGAAAAATGGAAGAGAGAGAAAGTGTGGAGCACAAATCCAGTCCAGTAGGGTCTATGCACTTTCAGTAGGCTCTATGTGCCTATGAGAAGTTTGTTCTCTTTCGAATTCCCAAGTTGTCCAAGAATGACCAGGAGCGTTCCAGAAGTTCTTTGGTGAACTTGCTGGGTGCTGAGAGAAAATCGTCTATTGGACGAATCTTGCTTTGAGCAACAGTGACCTGTTCATCCCAGCAAGGAGAGTTACTTTGTGTATTTTTTCTTTATTTTTGTTCTATCTCATTGTAGCGTCTGTGAACGTAAGGAGAAGAACATTTTTGTTTATTTTTTGTTCCTCTCTTATGTTGTGAACATTTTATCTCATTTGCAATTGCGTTTGCAAGGAAGAACGGAATTTATTTTTTGTGTACTTGTAATATGGGATCATGAAGTTCCGGGAGCAAGTTTCTTGCATGGAACCCTGGACTTGTTCTTTAGGATTAAACAGAGGGCAGACTGAAATGTCTTGCATGAAGCTCTGTTGTTCCTGGCCTTAGTTCTCATCTTGGTACGTCTCGGAACTAACACGTAATAGCATATCATCTCAAACTTCTTGTGTCGAAACTAAGATCCATCACTTTCAGTGAATTCGTATAATGAAATCTACAATCTGATAAGAAGTAGGCTCGCATTATAACTACTTTAGATGATGTCGAAGTGCTAGTTATGTCATTGTTGTGTATGTGATAGAACAATAAATAAAAACAACGTAGAACTGAAATTTTTTTTTCAAGTATTTATGAATTTTACCTTGTGCTTGTTGTACTATTCTTAAGTTTACTCGATTAAGGTTTACTCGGGTATAAATTTCGGATGCAGGTAAGGGTAAGGGGATATGGAAAGTGGAAAGAATCCTTTTAGTTTGCATTTCATACTTAGATGAGCAAAAAAAAAACCAAATCCTTTTAGTTTTTTATTATACATAATTACCTAAATGTCCATGTTAAATTTAATGAATAATTTTAATTAGTAAATATAGGTAAAGACATTTTTGGGATAAAAAAAGTTACTTGGCGAAGTCTCAAATTTTCGTATTATATAGTAATATAGATTATGTGTTGTACCAGGCTTTATTTGCATCGAACTTTATCATTTATCAGACTTTATATGTACTATGTGTATTAATTTGGAGACTTATGGATTGATGTATTATTAGATATGTTTGATGCATCTGTTTATTGATGTTTGACATGTATTTGTATGTTCAAAAGGAGGCACTAGCAATGATTGTCAACTTCCTAGCCGTTACCAAGAGTGTATCAGAACATGCATGATATGTGGTGCTCAACCTAAACCTCAACCTAAACCGATAGTACAGACTTGGCAACTCTTGTATAAAAGCATTTGCTAGACTTCGTAAAATGTCGCTAATTTAATTGTTGTCAACTGGACAAATTTAACATTTGATAATTTTGGTAGGTCGCAAACAATATGTTGATAAACATCCAAAGAAAACTTGCCATATCAATTTATTTTTAATTTTTTTCTGTGCAACAAAACGCCATTACTATATCACGTCACTTGCGATGTATGTATCTATCGATACAACACATACGACATTAGTTCTGTCAATGACGACACATGAATGTAATGCTACCTATGTCGTCTCTTGTCAACATAATTAGCGACGTCATTGTCGGAGTGGTTAATGATTTTTACAGATTTTTTTGATCTCATAAATTTTTGTATTTGCAATCAACTTCCACTACTGTCAAGGTGCAAATCTTGAAGGTTGGATTGATAAGCAACTTCTAAAAACTTCCTCCAATCAGCTTTCAAAAAGTGTCCCAAATCGATTAAGTTTTTTCCACTCTTTATTTGAAATTATCCTATGTGTCTGTACTTTTAAAAAAAAGTAAAAAGTCAAAGCAGTCACGGTTGGCAAACTCAAAACCCAATCTATATAAATAAAAAATAAAAATATTAAGTATGACCAACCATTATTACTAGAATAGGATATAATTCATATTTAATTGACGACCTATTCCACTTGACACTACCAAAATACAGGCAAATAGCGACTGAATTATTAGCGACGGACAACTCAGTCGCCTATTAGCGACTGAAAGGCGACTGATAGGCGACGGCGTAGTTTACTAAAATGTATCATAACGTTAGCGACTAACTAGCGACATGGTAGCAACGGATAAATCGAAAGAGAGGGTTTTATTTTCATTCTGAAATCTTTTAACAAAATTCTACTCTCTTCCCCCCCCCCCCCCCCCTCTCTTCCCCGATCACCCGACCTCTCCGGCGTCCCCCACCCCCTCTCCGGCGACCCCCCTTCCGTCAACCTCCCCTCCGTCGACCCACCCTCCGGCGACCCCCCCTTCAGGTACTCTTTTTTCCTCCTCTCCCTCTCATTCTCATTTTTTCCCCTAATTTTTGAATTTTTTGCATTTTTTTTGCTTATTAGGGTTTCGATTATGGGCGAGGGATTTCGACTAGGTATTCGAAGACGTAGCACGTGTTCTCTACATGTATTGTTGCTACGTCTTCAAATGGTAGGGTGCTAACTTGTGTTATTGGGTTGATTTGGAGAGGATATATGCATTTGGGGGTTGGGTTTAGAAGTGTCCTGCACTGTTCTGTCTATGTTGGACAAAGGTTTATTCGTAGGCTACTTGTCTAATATATGTGCTCTGTGATTGGTAGATACAAATTTGGGATCAGTCATCTATACTCTAATGTCGACCTTACTATGGTTAAATTCATTAAATTGGTTAACCCCTACCAAACCTTTCTCATGTGCTTGTCCATTTTGTTGATGTATCAGTATAATTCATTCAGTCCATACTCAATTTTGCTCAGTTGAGGGCACGAGATTTGAGTGTGTTAATGTTGAGTGCATCAATGCAAGAGATGTGAGTATCTTGAGTATCAATAAGTGAGGAGGCTTTGGCTTCAGGAAAACAGAGAGGAATTGGCTTAGGCATTTGGCCTGGCCAATGAGCAGACCATTAGAGGTTCAGTCCCTATGAGTTCAAAAGGGTGTCCAATGACATTCAGTTGGAGAAAATGGGAATTTAAGTCTCGTGTGTGTCCTACAGACAATATAAGAGAGATAGGCTCGGGTTTGGTTGTTTAACATCTGTCCCAAATCCATTTTGTGTATTGTCCCATATAAACTTAGTGCTATGAGTATACCCTTTGTTCTGTCTATATGTATCTAGGGGTGCAACTCGGGCGGGTTGGGTCGGGCTTGAGCTCAACCCGAGCCCAACCCGATGAATCATAAGCCTAGCCCGAGCCCAAGTCCAGCCCGACCTCGGGTTCAACATATGAAGCCCAAGACCGAGCCCGGAGGATCGGGTTGAACTCGGATTGGGTCGGGTCCATCGGATTTATCGGGCTCTAATATAATATTTGAAATAATTTTAAACAAAACCAATATTAGACACATAATCAAATAGCAATCAAGTCTTAATCATTACAAAATGCAAACTGTAAGATTTAGGATAAGGAGTTGAAGAGTTTAAGTAGATAAATTTAGGATTTAAACTTTTTATTTAAAAAGTATAAAACCCGACTTATATATATATATATATATATATATATATATATATATATATATATATATATATATATATATATAATATATATATATATATATATATATATATATATATTGGAAAGTAAAAAAAAAATATATATATATATATATATATATATATATATATATATATATATATATATATATATATATATATTGGAAAGTTAACAACTTTATAGAATGAAAGAATGATGTTCTGCTTACAAAATGCTCTCCTAAGCTCTCTACACTCAGCTACGGCTTGCCTCTCTACATATATATATAGTCGGGTTTCGGGTTCTTCGGGTAATCCGACACATGAACCCAAGCCCAACCCGATTTTTGATCGGGTTCAAATATTTTAACCCAAACCCGAGCCCGAACCCGAGTATCTTCAACCCTTACCCAACCCATTAACAGGTTTACCCGATCGGGCTCAGGTTTAGCCCGCCCGAGTTGCACCCCTATATGTATCAGACCCCCAAATGATATCCTGCATCATGCATCAGAGCATTAGTTGGGGTATGACTTGTTCCCTTGTGTGTGTGCCCCTCTAAATAGAATTTATGTGAGGGAGTGTGTGAATAGATAGTGAGTTTTCAGAGAGAGGCCATATTTGAGACAAATTCCCATATCCCTTGTATCCCTGATGATGATTCAGTTGCAATGCATCCTAGATTCAACCCATATCACATAGTTATTCTCTATATTCTCTGTCTCGCTCCATTATTTAGTATCAATTCACTAGTGTGAGTCACTCTTCATTCTTTGTTCAAGTTATCATATGATCTGTCCCTCCTTCATTTATTTTCCTGTGCTATCAACCCTTATAATAATCATATCTTAGTTTGGTAGGTATCCTGCACTAATGTTTGATATCCTCCATAACTTGCAATACTTCCTTTGCATTCACATATTCACTGCACATATGGCTTGACCTATACCCTTGTTTTAGCCCTTGTATTTATCCACTGCATATTAATGTTCCTTGTACCATCATTTGCCCACTGCCCTCACTTGGGTTCAGTTAGGCACCTCAAGTTGCATATTCTGCTCCTCCAAACGTGTCCTGCATTACCCATTAGTCCCTGTACTCCACTGTTCTATTTGATATCCAGGATGAACAACCCTATTATTTGTACTGTCTTATCTTGGTTCATTCCCCAAACCAATAGAGCAGTTCAGTCCTTAATATTTCGTATCAGTTATGTAGTTATTAGAGTATCATTAGGATAGGTTATTAGAGTATCAGTATTTGTAAAGGGTATAGTGTATATATATATATATATATATATATATATATATATATATATATATATATATATACATGTGGGGGTATTAGTCCTTAATTGACTTGAACTCTATTGCTCTGTCCTTCCTAACCATAGTACCTACCATGGGTGTCTGTCATGTAGATCAGATACTCAAGTTGACCGTATACATTGCATTCATGTAACCATCTGCCCATGTGTCAAAGTTTAAGTATAGCTTGTGTGTGAGTGTGTGAGTGTTTATAGGTGAGAATTGGACATTTGAGTAGGATTGTGAGGATTACCTGTGTTGATGGCCAAAGAACAGGCCTAGTACACCACTGGTAGTGGGGACTTAGCCTTGGATTTGATTGGTTGCAGCGAAATATATGAGAGATGGGGGTCTATATATATAAAGATGTCTTAGTAATGTATCATTCCTATAGTAATAGCATGTATCAGTAGTGTGGCTTGAGTATCAGACCTCATATTATAGTATCAGTTTTAAGAGAGGAATGTGATGGTTCGAGTTTAGATTTAGTTCAGTCTTTGATAAAAGTTCAGTCCACCTTATACTTTGAATCAATCCAGTTGTATCCATCTTAATATCAGTCCTACATGTTAGATTCAATTCTCTAATATTCTGTAATGTTCAGTGTACTTTTGATTCAGTCCAATTCTGCCTATTTGGATTATGGGTTTCGACTTTGTCCAACTAGGGTTTCGATTATGGGCGAGGGGTTTCGACTTTGGTACTTGAAGACGTATCAACCTTCTGATAGAAATGTTGTGTTCTATATATTTTTTTTAGCGGGTCACGTGTTCTCTACATGTATTATTGTTGCAACAAATTACCTGCTTCTAGGGCACTCCTGTACGAGTTGAAACAACAAGATAAAAGTAAGGGGTGCCAAGAAGGCAATTTCTTTCGAAAACATGGTTCTGTCGAAATCGACATGCTCCACGGGACAATAGAACAAATACTTTATTGAATCAACAAGATAAAACATTCAAATAATTATACACACAAACTACGATGAGCAGCCCGCGATCTCCGACGAAGCCACTTTATTTGAATAAATGTTGTATTTGAACAATTGTGTATTTGTTAATAAGGCTGTATATATTGTATGAGAACAATTGTTGTATCAATGTACCCTCTGGGTATCGGTGTCGGTATCAGACTATTTCTATGAGTATCGATATTGATCGCTTAGGCGTCTAGGCAGTGTCTAGGCGGTAGGTAAGTGTTGAAAATCAAATTTAAGATATCGGTATAGAGTGACTATCCTAGAAGGATATATATAAGATTTCTTAGTAGTAGATACGTAAGTGTTGAAAATTAAATTTACTTATGCCAAGTCTTTTGGGCCTATCAGAGTTATAGATCTTTTCGGAAATCTAGTATAATGCTGATTACCTCAAAAGGCTTGCATAAGTAAGAGTGTATAGAGTGTATATCGTAGGCGGATGAGTGTATAGAGTGAGCCTCCCTACTCCCCTTCTTCTCATTCGGGTCATGAGGTATCCTATTCTGCATCATATGATATACATCTCAACCAAAGCGTGGAGAAGTGTGAAAATATTAATATTAACCAAGGATCAGTATCGGAATCGGTATCACCATGAATCTCATAGCTTGTTCTAACAGAGCATAATATAAAACTAAACGTGAAGCAGAGCTTCACATTCACAATATTAGAATGTGAAGCTCTGATTCACACGTTTGGTTTTATATTATGCTCTGGTAGAACAAGCCATGAGATTCATGATGATACCGATTCTGATACCGATCCTTGGTTAATATTAATATTTTCACACTTCTCTACTCTTTGGTTGACGTAAGTATATGTATTTTAGTTTATTGTAAATTCATATATTTATTCATATATTCTTCATAGTAGTTGATGTCGTACATTGTTTTCTTATCTCAGGTTTTTTTCGATCCGCGCCGGGCGAGATCTAGACGACTTGATTCGCCGTAATTTCCATGGGCCGTACTTGAACTTCAGAGACATCCCGGTGGAGATGCGGTTTATTTTGTCACGACCCGTACCCACTGTGAGGGTACGAGAACGTGACAGCGCCCAGCCTACGCCGCAGTGTCGGCGGTAGAACGCTGTTCTAGGTCATGAACTATAACTAGCATAATATGAATACTCTCCAAAAAGGAGTCCAACACAGAGGTACAACTCAATCACAAACTAAGGTAGAATTTAGCACGATGGAAATAGATAAAGAAATCCTTAACTGAGGTACAACAGAAATAACACGTCTCAACAACTACCAGTCTCAACATTTCTAAATATACAACTCTGAAAAATAAAGACAACAACTAAACATGAAAGAAAGAACAATCTAAGCTATCTACACTAAGCAAGGGTATCATCCTCAGCAGCTGCCTGAACCTCCCCTGGGGTCTAGGTGGCGAGTGTCATCTAGGCAAGCTCCAAGTAAGGGGTGCAGGGTTCCTCATCATCCTCTGTAAAATTTTCATCAGGTCCAGTCAGGACGGGAGCGAGCACAATACATCTCACGCAGATCATAACAGGTTAGAAAATATAACGTGCAATAGAGTAAGATACATGAAACGCTGAAAGAAGATGTATATGAAAAACAGAAGGATATGATAATAGGAAATATATGTATATGATAAGTAAGAACTGTAAGCAACATGTGATTTAGAGTACAATATGGTTATGTAAACGGGTTAGGTTATACAATAAAATGGGACTCCTTTGTACGTGGGTGTATAATGGACATATACAATTTCTTATACAATAGAATTGATCAAATAACCATTTCTACTCTCCCTCCCCAATCAATACACAAGGATCCAATTGAGTTACGTTACCTTATACAATGGCTTGTACAATGGCTTGTACAATAGAGCTCAATGTGATAATGAGAGTATAATATGCACAATGAGTGTACAATGATAAGGGTATTCAATAAATATAATATGTTAGTGAAACGCACATCACAATATGTATTTAGTGAACACAAAGGAGATAACATCGCAAAAGAAGATCCATATAGTACCAATCCGTGTTACCAACGTGTCAGCATCAAGTAAATTAATCTAAGGCAAGAATAGACGTTCTAGCAAGTATGAAACGGTCAGAGAATGTACTCGCCTCGTATCTGAATGTCTGAAGTAAATGTACTGCCCGAGATGAGGTACCTGACTCCTAGTTAGAGCAACACAAGTCAAGATGTACACAGGGAATGATAAATATAATCTACAATGCATCTGCATGCTGTCTAGGTCAAACTAGACTAAAGTCAACACTTGGTCAACTCCAGTCAACTACACTAGTCAAACTAGGTCAACTAGGTCAAGTCCTAGCCCAACAAGTCTAACAAGTCTCACCAGGCCTAACCAAGCCTAATCTAGCAATCACACACCAATCACAAGGATATACAAGCCAACACAAGCCACCCATCAAGGCACATTTACATTTAGCTATTTATCATGGAATTTATATATGGTTATAAGTATATAGGATTTCATATATTTACAATATTATACAATAAGAGAAAGTTAGAGAGGGAACTAGCATGTAAGACTATGTGTGTGTGAACATGGAGGTGTACATGAGAGGGGGTATCAAGATACTAGCTATGAGTTATACTACATATGGCACATTTGTTAACCATCTACCATATATACCCAATTTGTCCCTAACATGCATGGCTAACAAGGTATATACACTCATCTACATATGTATTAGAAATAGAATTGGTTAAGTTAGCAATATACATCATAGAACATTCATATATAGCTCTATCTATATCTATATACCTATATAGCAAGTATGTAGAGAAGGGGGGTTAACATGGCAGTTAGTTCACATATATGAAATCTGAAATTTGACCAACATCACCTATGCATACAGCTCATGTATTGCCAAATATTGAATTTAACTAACATTTCAAATAAAGGGGTTAAGGGTTAACATCTCAATAGTGTAACATGTGAACATCAACTAGCATATAGGGATTACACTAATAAGCATGGCATATGTATAGTATAGGATGTGTGTGTGTGTCATGTACAGGGGTTACTTCTCAGTTTTAAAGGGTTTAGATTAGTAAACTGTCCAACATTAATATCCAATTTCTGAAATAGAGTTTAACAATATACAGTTTCAGAAATGGAGTAAATTCGAATGTAAGCAACCAAACTCAAGCCAACCTAATAGGAACCACATAGCCTAACCATGCTACTCAGTTAAGCATGCACATTAAAATTGGGAAATGAACTGCACATGATTGGGGAAAAAACTGTTCTCAGGTTTGTGTGTGAAGTCATTCTCAGGTTTTCAGTTAGAAGACTTTGTGTGATAGGAACTTGTGCATTGTCATGTGTGTGTGTGTGTTTGGATTTGCAACCTAATACAGTTAGGAAAACAGTCCCAAACCTGGAAATTGACAGTTAAAGCAATTTTTAAACCAATCGACTTGACAGTTATAACAATCCAACCCAATCCTCATGTATTCAACTTATAGCTTGTATATATATCATTTCTAATTATCAAACTTAAACAATAGTTATCATTAACTTACAGTTTAAGGACTTTTAAACTCTGAAGAATTTAGAACATGGCAGTATCCACATTGTCTAATATCTCAACTCACAAGTAAATTTACAAAAACCAAGTCCCAAGTATCTCATATATATAACATGAATGCAGACTTAAACACATGTTTAACACTATAAATCTAATATTCGATTTAAACACACACAACCAATAATTCAGTATTCTCAGATTTGTGCAGTTTGAAAGTTGATATCTCAATTGAATTCGAACCAAACTATCAACACAACCAATCTCAGGAATGTTGGTTCTCAGGAAAATGCATAGGGTGTAGTGTGTCAATGACAGTAGGGTGTCCTTGGTTCAGTTCTCAGATTCATCAATGTTTGAATAAATAAGGTGGAAAGAATCATTTGGTTCATAGAAATTCAAACAAAAAATGACAGTGCCTATATGTTCTCAGGATTTCTGAGAACCAAGACAGTTAACACAATTAGTTCAACAATCCTAAACCAATTTCAAAAACCCAAATAATGAATCAACTTAACAATGCCTAACACAAAGTTCAGGGAGTAACATGGAAATTAAATCATGGAAAAAAAATAGTAAGAATTCACAAACAAAATCGAATTTAAACTCTCAAAAAGAAGACAGTAAGTATCAGAAATTTCAGAGTTTTTCCTATGAACCCGATTCATCAATCTCCACCTAAACTCCATTCCCAGTTGTACATATCTATAATATATATACATATTAACATGCTGGTATGCTAATTACTTATAAATTAATATTTTAAAAACATTAAAAATGAATCGGAGATTCAGAAATGCATGTCAGGAACACAGTATCAGAGAAATCGAATCAAAACCAATTCGAACTCTAAAACCCAATTAAACCTTCAAACTAGTGTGCAAACATGTGTACACATAATACGTGTCATGGGGGGGTACTCGTGTCCAAAAAATAGGACACGAGGTGTCCAAGTCGTGCCAAACACGCGTGTCACTGTGTGACAAAAATGTGCAAGGCACAGCCTCGTGCACGCGTGTCGAGGGTTCGTGCACACGACACAAGTCGATTCGTGACACGTGCTCGTGTCCCCATGTTCGCCCAACATAGGGCAACATGTTCGTGTCCCTGACACGTCGCCACGACGTGTCCACGAGGGACACGAAGCCCGTGTCAGGAGCTACTGTTCGCGCATGTGCGTGACAGTACAATTTCGTGCAGGTGGGTTTTCTTTTAATATTCCCGATAATATTACCTGAAATTTTGTCAGTGTAGTGTCAGACACGTGGCCTAAGTGTCCACAAAATTTTGTGTCACGACGTGATATGTCGTCTCCGCTACAGTGCTCGAGAGGCAGGGCAACCGTGCGCAGTGTCGTGCAGCGTGTCCACGGCCATTTGCGACACGAAAACGACACTAAAATACTTTCAGTCTTCAAAAAAATTAACACACACATATATACCTAGGTATCTATGTAATTAGATTTCCAAAATACGAAAATAAATTCCTATGAGGCATTTTAACAAACACCTAGCTACACACTATGATACGTGTCCGATATGGACACCAAAAGGACACAAATTGTGCCCAAATTTCGCGAACAACTAGGGGACACCTAGATCTAGCCTAATATGCAAAGAAATCAGAATAATAACACTATTTAAGGGGTTTTACCTATAGGTGTCAATCTCAAGAGAAAGCTTCAAATGGGGGGGTATTCTTCTTGATAGCCCAATGCTCCAAATTGATCCCAAACTGAAATGGCTCTCCACCAACAGTCCATAAACATCAATTAGGACTCAATGCAAAAGACTAGGATGAAAAAGGAGGTTAAATGAATAAAATAGGAATTTTGAAGAAGGGAACAAACCTTGGTTTTGTCAAATGGAGAAATGATATAAAAGAGGCAAGAACAATAGGAGGAGAGATTTATAGGGTTGGGAATGACCTAGTGGCTGTTCATAATGAATGAAATTAGGGTTAGGGTTTCAAGTCATGGGCCATGGGCCAACTAGCACTAGTCTAGAAATCAATCTCCTAAGCCTCAAGCCTATTGACCAATTCACTAAGCCTTCTAGTCAAGTCTTGATTCCTACATGACTAACATAGATTGACTTAAGTTAGACTAGGGTCTCACCATGCTAATCAAGTCACCTTAACTAGAGTCAACATCTAGGTTAGTCTCTTAAGTCACAACTAGTAAAAGTCAAATCACCAATCGTCAATCCATTAAATAAATCAAAAATTCTAAAAGTCAAAATGACCAAATTACCCCTCGACTAAAAATGATAATTAGATATTCAAAATCACATGGTTAGGCTCTTGGGCAGACAGTCTCTACGGTTTCACTAGCTGAACATCAATTCACAAGTCATGATATTTAAATAGTTTTAAAATGATTAAAAATCACCAAAAATCATATTATTATTTAAATATCATAATTAAATAAGTTAAAATACAAAATTTCAAAATTACCCTTATTTTAGTAAACTGGGTGTTACACGTTTGGCTTGAGGTGCTGAGGGTATGTATAATGGTCTTTCTTTACAATATGTATCAAAAAATTGTTCATTCATGTGCGTTTATCTTATTTGCAGGCGTCGTACTGGTGGCTGGAGCATAGAGACCAGGCCATCCGGAGGTGCTACAAGACCGTATCCAGCAAAAGGATACGTGACATGATCCACAACCAGAAGGCGCTGGAGAGCCTGGGAGGTAATGGATCAGAACATGGGTTGTAACGCCCCAGTTCTGGAATACGGGGACGTACACGGCCAGCTACACCGTATAAGGTACGAATATGCTATACGGTGATGACGGCTGTCCAGTCTGGTTAGGTATCCTAGCATGCAATCAATCTATGGCCTAAATCCGATCTCATATCCACAGGTAAATCATAATGAAACAATATCAAGAGAGATAATCATATGAAAAACAGGAAATACTTATATAAAAATTTGGAATCTACAGTACAGGATAATAATGTAGACAAGTATACCTTCCCACAGTTCCTAGCATGGTCTGGAACTGAAGCACACCCTCCAAGTCAAGTCTGGAAGATCCACCGGGTCGGTCTCAGACAATCTGGGAACAATCCAGGGTTGGTCAGGCCAACCGCAGCAAGTACCAGAAAGGAAGGCTCAAGGACGGGCGAAGAAAACCAACAGGGTAAAATATGACAAGAATAACATCTAAAAACAGTAAATAAAGGTAAGGGATCGTGCGGTACCAACGCACGATAACAATCCACAAGTATAGTGAAGCTAACACAATCACAATCTTCCTAGCATCCACTAACACCTGCATTGCCAGCTGGAAATCAATATCAGCTGGCTAGCAGGCAACAAGCCAAACAACACAGAAGGACAAGCGGCCACACAATGCCTACGGCTTGCTATTATTAGCTAACTAGGGTTATCACAGGCCTAATTACTAACAAGATGCAAATAAGAAATTCCAAGTCCCAAGCCCTGCAGACTATCTAGTTATCCTTCCGCGGGTTGAGAGTATGGTTGGGTACATAGCCTAGGAGACGATATACCCTTAGGTGACTTAGAGGTGCAACACATGACAGTGTGCTGGAAATATGCTCTACTCGTCGGCAAGCTATAAGTCCATTAAAGTGCCCAGATAACGAGATTGCTTGTGACTGGAAATTCTCCATGTTCTAGTTTGATCTAATCATTAGCCTAATCCAATTTAGTATGAATCCCTGGCCGTGGTACCCAGGGAGTCACGTCCTAGACATGATGTAAGACAAGACAAGTAGATTGTACAAGCACAATCAGGAAAATTAACCACGGTGCCAAAACAAGGTCATACCTAGCAAGTCAGGACTGGCTGTCGCAACAGCGGTCAAGAGTAAACATGTCATGTCAAGAGTACTAGCTAGGAGTGTGCCACCACGGGCCACTATCAAGAATCAAGACAGGTCCAGGTCATCGTGTAATACCAGGAACAAGGTCAAACCTATCAGTTACAAGAAGTCACATGCCCAAATCGTGACATGGATATCAAGTCGATTACAAGATCAAAATCTCTACTATAATAGTCTCTCAAGTACACATGGGAACCTACAGCTCAAATCATCAAGTCGATCCATCCACCTTATCAAACTATCAGGAGTCTCCTATCTACAATGGAGAAAAATATCAGGTCGAAAAAGGACAAACACCAAGTACTAAGCTAATCAGAATCAACAACGTTAGGCCCTATGACTCACAAGAATCCTCTAACTCAATGATCACAAACTATCGGGAAACAACCCTCTACTAACAAGTCACATCAATCACACCAGAATCTAAGCACTTGGGAAGTCGGATAAAATCATATAAAGATACAACCTCGATACTCCTCTCGTTTCACAAGATACTCAGCACCATCATCAATGTACAGGAATCCACCGTCATACCCGGTCAAACATGAACCTTCCCCCAAGTCAATAACAACACTAGCCAAGAATTCACTTAGGTCTACCAAGTCAATATCCCGAGATCAAAATCCCCAATATACTCAATCATGATTCATATCCAAAAGTTACCATCCTGATATATAAGGCACTAGCAGCCCTATCCAGCTAGGCTAGGACAACTCCTAGAAAGGATAGGATCAGAGGACAAGAGTCTAGCAATAAGTGTTGCCGAAAAGGCAAGGATTTCATGAACCGCTCTGGAGTAAATCCACAACCCTTAAACCAAACAATGACCAGAGTTGTAGACCGTCTCCCGAGTGGAACTGCTCTTCTTACGCTACCCGACGGACAAGACAGGTCTGGAGCTAGGCGACTAATCTAGTCTGGAGTCTACCTAGCAAGCAATGGGATCAAGTATACTATACCAAGGTAAACAGACACGAGCCCAGTCCAGCAAACCAAAGGAATGGTTCTGCCTAATCCTTCGAACCAAATTCCCGATCGGGAATTTTGGAAGAATCCGGCAGAGTCTCCTCTGTATTCTGGACATGAGCTCCCAGTAAATTGGGGCTAAAATCCACTCGGCACAACCTACCGCGGAATCGCAGAATCGTAGACTGAGAACACTAAGTCTCAGCTACCAGCAGCACTACGATGCGTACTGGGAACAAATCGATAGCCGAGAACACTAAGCCCCGGCCTCCAGCAGCGCTACGAGGCATACTGGGAAATCAATCGAACCCGAGACCACTAATGTCTCGGCCTCCAGCAGCACTACAATGCGTACTGGACGCCAAGCCAACATGTATAATAATAAAATAACCGCCTCGCAGTGTGCACCACAACACATGTCCATAAATCCCTAACCCAAGCACAATCACCGCCACAAGTAAAGTTAGCCAAAGTCGTTACCCGACCGCGAGTCGGACACGGGGCACATGGGGACAATCCGTACAAGTGTGTCGTGCTCGTATCCTCGGAGGTGTGGATGACCCATCCGAGTCGTCCGATACGGTCTATCCCAGTATCGGACCAAGCTAGTCTAGGTTATCATGGCAGTTCTACTGCTAAGCTACACTACTCATGATTATACAATTTTACCATAAATTAAATACAATAAAATCCAGGAGAGATGGCAAGAGCCGTCGATGAGCAAGGGATACTTGCCTAGAGGGCTCGGCTAGGTAAGCAAGTCTTCGGCAGTCGCGATCCAAGCTAGCACGCCAATCGAGATCCTCAGAACACACAATAAACAATCATTAGAATTAAATAATAAAATAATGACAAATCACGAAGAATGGCACGAGGCTATATCGTACGGGTCCCGCAAGCAGCGCAGGGATCTGGCACGGAAACCGAGGCACGCGGACCGATACGGGCACGTAAATCGAAACACACACGTATATCGAGATGCACACGAGAATCGAGATGACTCAAATATCGAGACGAACAGGAGACATAAACGTGCACATAAATCGAGACGTGCACGTAGGATCGAGGAATCACGAATATCGAGATGGCACATGAATCATTGTGACACGCAAATCGAGACATGTACACAAATTAAGACGGAGCGAGATTCAAGGAAGCACGCAAATCAATATGATATACAAGTCAACGTATGCACGCAAATCGATGCAGTGAAGAGTCCAAGGTGATACGCAAACCAAGGCGGCACATAAATCTGTACGTACACGCAAACCGGGATGGCACAAAGTCCAAGGTGGCACACATACCGATGCGGCACGCAAATCGATGCACGCATGCAAACCAGTACGACACGGAGGTCAAAGTGGTATGCAACCGAGGCGGCACGCAAATCGGTACGGGTACGCAAATCAGAGCGGCACGAAAACCGGGATGGACACAAAGGCCGAGACACATAAACGAGGCAACACGCAAACCAATGGGGCACGGTGCCCAAGACAGCACGGGGCTCGAGGCGTCCCGCTGCCCAAGGCAGCGCGCAGATCGGGGTACGCAACCCAAGGAAAGGCACGGAGCACGGGGGCTCACTGCCCGAGAAGCACGCAGATCGAGAGGGCTCGCTGCTCGAGCAGTGCGGGGCCCAAGGGCGTCCCGCCACTCGAGGCTGGTACGACACTCGCGGCGGAGGCACGGCGGTGGTGCTGGTCGCCGAAAAGAACAGGAAAGAAGGGGGCGAAGGGGCTCACCGGGGTTGGTCGACTCTCCGGCAGAGGAGACAGCGGCCGCGGAGGAGATGGCGGCACTGGCGTCGACGGAGGTGGTGGCAGAGGTGATGAAGACGCCGACGATGGTGGTGGCGGTCGCGGGGTGACGGGCGGCCGGGCTGGAGGTCAGTGGCGGTGGAAGCTACGGTGGTGGGTGGTGGAGGAGATGGCGACGATGATGGTGGTGGGAAGTGGTGCTGGCGGAGGAGGCCGAGACGAGGGCGGCCGGGGTGGATGCGAGGGCGAGCGGGTGCTCGAGGGAGAGAGGAGGGAGAGTGTTGAGGGAGGAGAGAGGGGGCTGGGGGTGAGTGTGGTGACTGATGGCGGTGGCGGTGCTGGTGGGTGATGGTGGCGGTGGTGGCCGGAGCTGGCCGGGGACGACGAGAGAGAGATGGGGAGAGTGAGGAGAACGAGAGAGAGGGGGAGAGGGTTGAATTTGGGGGAAGGGTTAGGTTATATAATAATGATAACAATAATAATAATAATAATAAGGATGATGACATTAATAATAATAAAAACATTTTAATAAAAGCTAACCATGTTAACCCCAAATAATAATAATAAAATAAAATAATATTAATAACAATTCAATAGAGACAATAATCAAATGTCAGGCCTAAACAATTAAGTCTAACCAAAGTCCGAAAAAATAAATAAAATTTTAAACAAATACGAAATAAAAAAAAAAAACCCATATACGATCATATACCTATTATCAAAATAGGGATATGACATGGGTGCAAGGAGTGGCTCAGAGCGGATTTTTGGACGGAGATGAAGAAGAAAATGGAGACCCCGGCCTATCTGGCCAAGTCTGAGAAGGCGAAGGATGCCCGTGCTAAGGCTGGTCAGCACACGGGTGTCTTCGGAGCACATGCGCCGATTGGTGAGTATTCTATTAAATGACAAAATGTAGACAATATATATATTGTAACAAACCCTAGCAATGAGAACAAGGCATTATTATTTCCTTCATGTTATTTGATAAATAGAACCCCTTCTAGTATCTTACATTTTAAGTCTCCTTATGAAGTTTTATGTGGTTCGGCTCCTTCGTATGATCATCTACGTATTTTTGGTTGTCTGTGCTATGCGTATGATTTGAAATCCCGACATGATAAATTTGCTAGCAGAAGCAGAAAATGTATTTTTGTTGGGTATCCACTTGATAAAAATGGATGAAAACTGTATGATTTGGAGACTAGTGAATTTTGTGTCCCGTGATGTTACTTTTTATGAAAAAAAATTTCCTGGGTGTGGCTCTGCTAGCGAGATGTCTTCTGCGACACGCCATACATCTGTTGAGGTGCCGGGAGACGATATAGAGGTTTTTGGGATGGTGCCGGCTACGGTTGCTGAGGCCGGAGGGGTTGATGGTGGCTCGGCACCGAGTGGCGAGGATACACAGGTAGATGCAGAAGTATTGATAGGAGAGTCCGCTGGGGGTGATGCGGATATTACTGATGATACAGGGGATACAGTGTTGCCACAGGTGCCCGACGAGGTAGTATTGGGAAGAGGAATGAGAAAAAATCACAGCCAATACGATTACAGGATTTTGTAACGAATGCTGTTCAAAGTAAAAGTCCCCCCTTCACCACAGTTCATCTGTTTCCATCACTTCCTCAGGTACTTCGTATCCTCTAACACAATTTTTAAGTTATGACATATTTACTGCTGGACACAGAGATTTTCTTGCAGCTATCACTGCAGGTGTTGAGCCTACTTCATATCGCCAGGCCTCGCGAGATTCGGGCTGGCGTGCAGCTATGCAAACTAAAATACAGGCTCTGGAAGTTAATGGAACATGGAGTCTTGTCGATTTGCATTCTGGGAAGAAAGCATTAGGAAGTAGATGGGTGTACAAAATAAAGTACAAATCCGACGGCAGTGTTGAGCGCTTAAAGGCACAGCTGGTTGTGTTCGGTAATCATCAGGTCGAGGGGATCGACTATTCAGAGACATTTGCCCCGGTAGCTAAGATGCCTACAGTTCGGACATTTTTGGCTGTTGCAGCTGTAAGAGGCTGGACTTTACACCAGATGGATGTGCATAATACTTTTTTTCATGGCGATCTGACAAAAGAAGTGTATATGAAGTTGCCGCCAGGTTTTTCGCATAGTGAACCTAACAAAGTGTGTCGCCTGCGTAAATCTCTATATGGATTGAAACAGGCACCACGTTGTTTGTTTGCTAAGCTTACTGCTTCCCTGATATCCTATGGATTTATTCAATCTCATTCCGATTATTCCTTTTTCTCTCTTTTTCAAGGGAAGGTAGAGTTGCATGTTTTGATCTACGTGGATGATATGATTGTGTCTGGTAATGACTCAGATGCTTTAGATGCTTTCAAAAAGTACATTAGTTCTTGCTTTCACATGAAGTACATTGGTGTGTTTGGGCGTTCGCCAGGAGTCTGCTATGTCGGTGTATTGTGACAGTCAGTCAGCCCTGCACCTGGCTCAGAACCCGGTGTTTCATGAGCGCAGTAAGCATATTGAGGTGGATTTGCATTTTGTTCGCGATGCTATTAGAGATGGCACCGTAATAGCCTCGCATGTTCCTACTTCTACTCAACTGGCTGATATCTTCACTAAGCCCCTTGGAAAGCAAGTGTTTGATTCTTTTCTTCCCAAGTTGGGCATTTGTGACTTGCATGCTCCAACTTGAGGGGGTGTTAGATTGTTAGATTATATTTGTAATATAAATATGGCCCATAAGCCCAAATGTAGACACTATATATATTGTAACAAACCCTAGCAATGAGAACAAGGCATTATTATTTCCTTCAAATTGTCAAAATTTTAAGTCTTAAACTCTACAAAATGAGTATTAATTTATGTTTAATTGTACAAGCACGAGGAGGTCGTCGGGAAAGGCAGAGATCCGGACACCGTCGACTTCCCCACAGTCTTTGCGCATACCCACAAGCGCAAGAGCGATGGAAAGCTCGTAGATGAGCGGGCCGCCAAAGATTATGTAAGTTTTCTTATTCTTTATATGTATTACATTTTTATAATTGTAGATGATCAGACTACGAGTATCGATATCGGTACCCCATACTCATATAGTAATGGGCCGATACCGATTTCGATTGCGATACCGATACTAATAGGAATGGTCTGATACTCAGAGTATCGGTGTCGGGCCATTCCTATGTGAGTATCGGTATCGATCTCTTACTATATGAGTATGAGTATCGGTATCGGCTCATTACTATGAGTATTGAAATCGGTATCGATACATTACTATGAGTCTTTATATTAACTCTAAATTTATTTACGTTTATATAATATAGGAGGAGTTTGAGAGTCGGGTCGGTGAGGGGGTGAGGGAGGTGAGGGGGCTGGACCTAGCCAGCCGACGGATAGGAACAAACTATGGGTAGATACGGTCGGAGTAGGGAAAGGCGGCAGCATATACGGTATTGGATCATTTGCATCCCAGTCGTCCGTCGTTTCCAGAGCTCCACCTCCACCTCCACCTCCACATCCACATGTACCAGTACTTCCTACCGGCAGTGCTTCCGTCTACGACCAGGTCACTATTATCCGTATATTATGGGATTTACAAAATTACATATACGGTAGTGTAGGAGCTTCTGCTCCGACACCTATAGTACCGGTCATTCCGGCTGCGGCTCCGGCGGTTCAGACTTCGACCGATTCAGCTCCGCTACAGACTCCAGCACATCCGGCTAAGCACCACCGGCTACAACACCGACGGATCCAGCACCGACTTCGAGAGTTCCTCTGTCTCGGGAGGATTTCGAAGTCGCATTGCAAAATGTGCTGGGTAGCTACACCCACCCGCCGCATCCTCCACCGCCGTCGACGTAGATATTGTTTGATAACTGTTTGTATTTGGGAACAATTTGGAACATTTTTGGTATGTGTGTATTTGAAAACTGTTTGTAAACTTTTTGGTATGTGTGTAACTGTTTATATATCTATATTGGAAACTGTTTATATGACTATATTGTGTGTGTAACTGTCAACATGGATGTGGAGTGCAGGAAACACAAATATAGACACACAAAATTGTACTTAGCGACGGGACAGTGACGGAACATCGACGGAATATCTGGAAAATTGCAGTATAGCGACGGAAGAGCGATGAAATATCTGGAACATTCCGTCGTTAAGGTTCTGAAAAATATAGATTTAAAGTATAGCGACGGAATAGCGACATAACCGGTTCGTCGCTACAAGCCTGTCCGATACCAATAGCGTATCGAAAATACTTTAGCGACATACTTTTCCGTCGCTATACCGTCACAACATTAATCCTGGAATACGCCGCGGACCCGTCGGTAGTTAGTCGGTAAAGGTAGCGACGGAATTTCCGTCGCTAATACGTCGCATTTTGTAATAAGTAGCGTGTCACTAAATCCGTCACTAATCAGTCGCTATTTTCGACAAACTAGTGACTGATTGAAATCAGCGACACGTGATTTTCCGACAAACCGTTTTCGTCGCTGATATGTCGCTATTTGGCTTTAGCGACGGAAAAACGACTTTTAGCGACGGATACCGCCGTCGCTAAAAGCCTTTTTTTTGTTGTGTGAGCTAAATTAATTTACATTTCAAATCATTTTTGATCAATTTCTTAAAAAATGTTGAATAGTATAACTATGATTTTATATTTTACTCAAATTCCAGATACAATTCCGGGATGGTTCTGAGTTTTTCGCCAGAACAAAAATTAAAATATTGTCCCAAATAAATACCAGTTGTTTGTTGTTGAACTCATGCTTCTTAGATAAGAGACATAAGACAGAGAAGTGAAAACCAACTTTGCGAAGCAAGTATTACTATCCAATTATGTAAACACTAATGTTTAAAATACTAACAAAGATTATATACATATAAATAAGAAAAGTAATATTTTTTATTTGACGCTCAAAATTTTGGGTTGGATGGTTGTCTGGTCTGCATTCAGTAACGAATTTGGGATTTTAGTTTGGCTGTTGTCACTGTCAAAGTTAGACAGGAAAAGATGTACAAGTATATTTTATTAGCTTCAAATAAATTAAGTATATTTCGTTAGTTTCAAATAAATCATCACACTGAGAGCATCTCCAATCCTATTGTGAGTTTGGAAAAAATTGTTGCCACATAGGAATGACAACCATTTTTTCCAAAAGTACTTCTCCAATGCAAATGTGAAATCAAGTGTGGAGTTGACATGGCAATGACATGGCAAAGACAATGTGAAGTTGGTTGTCTAGATCTAGACAATGCACTTCACAATGTCTTTATGTCCACATCATCATTTATGAATAAAAATATTTATAAAAAGAAGTAGAAGAGTAAAAGTTGTCTTGGAAGTTGTAAAAAATTACTTTGTATTGTCTTCTCAATACTTTTGCATTGGAGATGACTTTTTAAACTCATTGTCATTTGTGAGTATAATCTTGCCACATATACAAGACATTGTCTTGTGTCCTATGCCACCTAAGATTCACAACACAAAATTAGACAATAGGGTTGGAGATGCAGCCATATGGACATTTGTCTAAGTTTGCAGGTGGAGCTCTTCATTTCTGTTGATTTGTTCCTTCAGCTTCCATTCTGAAATTCCAAGGTGCTGTACCACAGGTTCACATGCGATCGACAATTTCGGATGAGAGTAATCGAATTTTTGAAATTGAATGCAATAATAGTCAACCTTGCTGATTGATTTAGCAATAAATAATTTTTTTTATTTACATTCTTTTACGCCTTTACTGATTGATCTATTCATTTAATTTTTTTCTACCGAATTGACTAGGAAAGAGACGGTCAGCATTGGTAGTGATCGGTATCAGATCAGGATATGCCCGTATCGATATCGGTAGTATACCGGCTGATACAGTAAACTATGATTGTACCATAACTGATAATCTAACAGCTCCATTCACAACAGCACAGAGACAAATGTGAACTAAAATCACTATCAAAATTTAAATTTGTAACTCGTTCAAATCATACAAAGAATCTGTGTATAAACAAGCACGGTCGAGGCAGACAGTTGAATCCCATCTTCTCATCAAACACGCTTGACAGAATTAATACATGTTAGAAGAGCAGGTGAAGCTGAAACTCAATGTGAAGCTGAATTAATGGAGAATTAGGGAGTGAGATGTGCAGGTGGTCTTGCTAAAAGCTTCAGTTCTGAGCTTTCTCCACCTTGGCTCTGATCTTCTGCTCCAAGATGTCCTTCTCTGTGTCAAGACCGTACATCCTATTGAGGGCATGCATATTGCCGAGAGTCTCGTCGAGTGTCCGGCTGTCGCTGCCGTCGCATCTCAAGTTCTCCAACGGGCCACGGAGGAGCTTGTTCACTACGCCACTGCAGGCATCTTCAATAGCCCTCTTCGTCTTCTTCGTGAGAGCATCCTCTCCAAGCTTCCGGAAGCACTTCTCGAGCTCCGCGTTCTTGATCCTGTCGGCGTAGGACCGGAGCTTCTTGATCGTAGGGACGGTCTCCAAAGAGTCCCTCCACGCTCCGAACCGCTTCATCTCCTGAGTGATGATCGCCTGGGCCTCCCTTGCCTTCCTCGACCGATCCTCCTTGTTGGCTTCAACCACCTCCTTGAGATCGTCGACGTTGAAAACTCGTGCCACTTCTAGTACCGAGACACAGGATCCTACATTCCTAGGGACGGATATATCCACAAAGAACCTCACTCCCCCAACAGCCTCGCTCACAGGAGGAAGAGCTTCTACGTGTTCTTTCAAGAACAGTGGTACATCCGACGCGGTGCTTGTGAATACAACATCAGCTTCGGCAGCCGCGGAAATCATCTCATCGAGAGGCTTGTGTATTATCTCGACATCTTTCAGCTCCTCGCGGATGGCTTCGACCTTCTCTGCCGACCGATTGACAACTACAATTCTCTTGCACCCTTTGGAAGACAGATGCTTGATCACGAGCTTCCCCATCTTTCCGGCTCCAATCACCAGCATTCTGGCCGAAAGAAAGTGGGCCTTCGGGAGCTTCATCAGAGCCAGCTCGACAGCAGCCGAGCTGACAGAGACAGCACCGGAAGATATGTTGGTTTCGCTGCGAACCCTCTTTCCGGCTGTAATTGCATCCTTGAAGAGCCTGTCGATGTTCTTCCCCAGCCCACCGCTGTCCTGCCCAACTCTAACAACTTGTTTTACTTGTGCAAGGATCTGGCCTTCTCCAAGGACGAGAGAGTCGAGCCCCGCCGATACTTCAAATAAATGACGTGTCGCGTCACTATCACGAAGCATGAACAGATGCTCCCGAAGCTCAGAAACAGGAATTCCACTAGTCTGAAAGGAGATTTATAAAGCTTGTGAGATTATAAAGTGCCAAAAACATACCCAAAGAAAAAAAGATTAGGGCTACAAATGTGGTATGACCGATGCAATGGAGGTTGGATAAAGCATACTATATGCTAATGAATTTACAGAAAAACTAAGAACAATACTATCTCTGTGCATATGTAATTTACTCGAATATCTTTTACGAATATTGATATCGGATCTGACATGGGAATATACGAAAATCGAACTAACAAGCTAATCTGGTCTAAGTGCAGATTCTCAATCTGACTAATTTCCAAATCATCGAGCCAGTTAACCATTTATTAGCAGGGACAGCCTTGAAGAAGAAACAATGCAGTCAATCATGACGAAAAGAACTCGTTACACGTAGGTTACCTTCGACATCCACTCCATGACTTCTCTGATTCCTCGATGCCAAGATAGGGCCACCACATATATCTCCATTCTGTTGCAGGTACTGAGAACAGCGGCTTCTTCTATATGATTCAAGTTGCAAAGCTCTCCGATTGCACGGGACCATTGTGCCTCTGGAATTGCGAGCTTCTCACGCATCTCCACTGGCGCTGTATGGACACTAAGGCCTATAACAGCAATGCTGCTTCTTTCCTTCATATATCCTGTAAAGAGGAGAGTAGAAGAAGTAGTTAAATAACTGCTTAATACCACCATTAAAATCGTAAAAGATAATGGGAGCCAAATTCCAGGTTGTGACATCCTCTCTTATAAGGATCGCTACTTAGTGTATGATGCTGCGTGTATGTTTGTGTGTCCGTATCATGTGGATCAAACAAAACCATTGAGTCAGTCAGTAACCAAGCAGAAATTTATAAGGTAAGTCAAGGATTAAAGAGAGCTATACGGCCTTATTGTAGATAGCAGCTCAAAAGGAAAAATGTTAAAAGTCTTAATTTAAATAATTAAGATACCCATAAGAGTTTCTTTCCCACAAATAAACTGATATACGGGCCCTTGCATATGGTTGCACATGTTTGCAACAAACGCGAGGCACTTATGCCAGCATCTTTCCGAGATGAAGACCAGCCCTTACTCTACTTCAGGGAAAATACCTGGCGTGACGACAATTATACTATAAAAGATGCTGAATATCCATTCATTTGAAATCCAGCCAATATAAAAAGCCTAAACCTTAAACTAATGGAACTTCAACAAAACGCAAGATGCTCGTCTGTCTGTCTCAAGGGGGACAAAACGCAAGGTCCTCGTCTGTCTCTGTGGGGGGGGGGGGGGAGGGACACTTATGCCAACTTCTTTCCGAGATGAAGACCAGCCCTTACTCTCTACTTCAGGGGGAAATACCTGGCGCGACGATAATTATACTATAAAAGATGCTGAATATCCATTCATTTGAAATCCAGCCAATATAAGAAGAAGCCTACACCTTAAACTAATGGAACTTCAACAAAACGCAAGGTGCTCGTCTGTCTCTGTCTCAAGCGAGGGGGGGGGGGGGGGGGGGGGGGGGGGTTAAAGCTACTACCATGAAGACACTTATGCCAGCTTCTTTCCGACATGAAGACCAGCCCTTACTCTCTACATCAGGGAAAAAATCCCTGGTGTGACGACAATTATACTATAAAAGATGCTGAATATCCATTCATTTGAAATACATATCCAGCCAATATAAGAAGGCTAAACCTTAATCTAACAAAACTTCAACATAACTCAAGGCGCTTGTCTCTCTCAAGTGCAGGGCAACCACTTTTAATGCGGCACCAACATGAATGCATGTGTAGAAACCTAAACCTTAAAAGAACTTCAACATAAATCATTTTATGTTATGAATAGTTCATTTAGAATTACATGATTCTCGCAATTATTTTTCCATATTGAAACTCAAATTCTCTTTCCTCCCCTAAGAGATCAATCATATACAGGACATGAATACGAATGATACACATTATGAAGTTTCGTGCTTCCTAGCAACCATTTCGTATCCTTGTACCAAAAACTATGTATCCGGTCGATATAAGAATTGGTAACACACATAATTGGTGCAAAATGCAAAGGCAACGCACACGCGTGACCAAAGCAAGACGACACATGTACAAATCGAAGATGAACATAGAGCCTCGACCTAGAAACTGCTGTGTGTCGCTCGACACTTGTTTGCAACAAAACAGGGAAGCTTCAGTGGAACTCGAACCCTAAATGAGAAGGCTAAAATGATGCTAAATTCTCTGCAACAAATTGAGCACTCTCCCTCAACGCTGAGCTTCAAGTAGAGACCGCGACAATTTCAAAGATCGCAATTTGCATCCCGAAGTATCTATGACTAATCATTTTCGAGCAATCAAATTTCAAATACACCAAGCTATTATATCACACGAATCACCAAAACCCTAGCTAAAAAGAACCAACTTTTACCACTACAAACGCAACGAAGCCATGAGGGAGGAGAAGCTTACGGTCCTTGCCGGCGGCTTTGAACTGCTCAAGCGCCGAGACGCTGGAAGCCCATGAGGCGGCGACCTTCTCCTGCAGCTCCGTCGTCGTCTTCCCGATTTCGCACCTGGGCCCCCCACGGATCCGACACCGGCCGGAAGTCCCCGCCGGGATGCCGAGCCTCAATGCGCCCGCCCCGCGCCTGGGGACGAGGAGCAGATCCGCCGCCCTCATCCCGACGAACGCCGGCGTCAGCCCGGTGGTAGCCGCCATTGCAGGAAAGGAGGGACCTTTATGCAAAATTTCCGGTCCTTCCTCTGGTTGAAGAAGGAAAGGAGAGACTTTTTATGCAAGGATGTTCCTATTCTTCTTCGATTGTTCTTTCTTCTTTCTTCTATGTGCCGGTTGGGTTTGGTAGGAGAGGGTGTGGGGCCCACTGAGCGTGTGGGATTAGGAAGAGGCGCGTGGAGGAGGGGATGGGCGATTGGTGGTTGGTGGGCTGTGATCGCTGGCTGCTCTGACATAGTCTATCCATCCTCTCCTACTCTCTACCCGGCGGAACTCTACATGCCTCAATGTGTCCAAGCGAGCTCCGCAGCAAGTGAATCATTTCGAGACCTGCAATCAAACTGGTGGGGTATTAGTATGCAACATGTACTGGTGTGCGGGAAAATTCACTCACCTAAATCAATACTAAGTAGTTTTGTGAAGCATTCATCTTATTTGGTGATCTTTCTATTTTGCCTTAAGATCAGTTTCATATCATACTTGAAAGCAGTAAAACATGTGAACATGTTACATTTCATAGCATAGTAAAGTAGAAACATATCAATTCACGTCGCCTTACTGTGATTTCTTACTAGCGCCGTTGCACTCACCCTTGCACTGATGCAAAGTGAATACTTACCATCATTCTCTGTCATATTAAAGGTACTATTGTACTATAAGGGTGCCAACATCTGTGTTCCTGCACAGACATAATGTCAGCCACCGGCCCTATCTATATGAAAGTCATTGGCGGCACACAAGCCACCATTTAGGACAATATCCATGGATAGATGACTCACACATCGCACGTGGATTGCTAGTCCCATCGAAGGCATCATC
>JANAVB010029401.1:22500-48821 GCA_029216955.1 Iris pallida | reverse complement strand
CGATTCGGCCTAGGAGGAAATATGATGAGTGCTATGGGAGCACGGATAAGGCGGGTAGCATAGAGGCTCGCCACCTACTATGCTGACCGTATTATCTTAAAATAAAATGAAATGAAATGAGTCCATATGGTTTAACAACACCATTGACCATGTAGTCGGGATGCATGCTAATGAATGTTTTGTGCAGGCAGAGTAAGTATATCGGATAACCTGTATTTGATGCAGGTACGAGAAGTCGGCTATCGGTAAGAAATACATAATTGTGATATTGTATAAGTTGGTTTAACTTTCCTGCTTAACATGTTCCATTCAGTATGCTAGAAAGATGACTTACTATAAATAGCGCTCAAACATAACATCCATGCTAAGTGATGCTTGAAGTGAGAATTGTCATAACATGTTTAAGATGTTAATGTTAACGACGCCTCAATGACGCCTTTGCATGATAACACCAAGAATGCTATAATGATATGTCCACATGAATATTGCTAAGAATATGTTTACATGCTTCACCATGATTATTGCCCATGAACTATAAACTGATGCTAGACCCCAAGTAGAAAGATCATTCTATTAAATGCTTGCTAAAATTGACCAGTTAGTGTTGGTTTAGGCGAGTGGGTTGGATTCTGCTCGCCAGTACATGGATGATGTGCTGACCCACATTTGTGGGGCAGGTGCTCGTTCTTGGAATGTTCTACACACGAAGATTGGCTTGATTGGTCCCGCGGCATCGAAGATTTGTTGGGCATACAGAAGCTCTCCTTGCACAAGATGATGTCTTCTGTTTATAAAGGGCATAATGTATGGAACATTGTAATCAGTTGTACCAGTGAGATTGTAAGCCAAGTCGGTATATCGAGTTGTAATCCAATGTATCCAATTATCAAATGTAAACTTTGTAGCATTGTTCAGTTGGCTTTCAATGTAAAGTGAGATTAGTTGTAATCATTATACTTCAATACAAGTCTTGTACTCTTCTTCAATTTTTAATAAAGAGAATAAAGTTTATATCTCTGTGTGGCTTCAAGTTACCCTTTTATCTCCGCTGCTATAAAGAAGTGATGTACTTCTATTCAATGAGAAAGATTGCCTCACTAAATTCAATTTATCTGCTTCTGCCGCTGCGATGTGTTCCTATTTGAAGAAAATCAATTATGTACCATCTTTGCCTTGTACAAGTGCAATACCAGACTTGTACGGCATCATGCCCAAGCGAGGACGATCGATTCCAAGAGATAAAATATGTGAATAAATGACTTTAAATGGGGTGTGACACTTTATGCGGTGAGTGGCCAGAGGCTATGTTATGCTCGAGAAAAGATCTGCAATCCCGGTCCTTATTTTGTTTAAGGGTTGTGGCTCCGACTTCAAGTAGTTCCTAAGTCCTTTGTTCCTCATCGGCTTGTTCATCTTTATTGCTATATTGTTCAGTATTTTCATTCAGCCATTTCTATTCTCAAGATGCGTGCATTCGTACCGTACTAGTCTCGACCTGCATTTATTTATTTATGTATATGTATTGTTGTTGTGTTGTTGTTGGGCTTTCTCGTTCACCTCGAGCTTTTCTTTAGAACTTGCTATTTGGGGTTTTGACCCCACTGGTTTTGTATGGCCATGTTCCATAGTTGATCTCGAGGTTCTACCATCGTATTCTCCAGATGTTTCGCACTCAAAGGACCGACATGTATTAGTGAGTGTGTTACCTTTATCTTCCACTCCGTTTTTGTACTTTTATTTGGTGGTGTTTAGCCAAGGGCATGTGTTAGTCCTTGTATCTGGATTTTGTTCCCTCCTTCAATAGACGACATGGATATATTCTGGATCGTGGCTAGTTGTACATTTAGGTATCTTTGTTATATTTAGTTGATGTATCTTTTATTATGTCAGCTGTCATGATTATATATGCATTTGGTTGTGACGCCTTACCCATCTCATGTGTAATTTACTCTTTATTGCTTCTTGTGTTGTTTGGATTGAGATAGGACCTGTCTGACCTTAGGAGTCATCAGTGGCATGCTAGAGTCAACCCACTTGTCTTCTAGATAGCCATGATTGTATAATCTGGTACTAGTGTACTCTGATATACGTAGCTGGCTTTGTTTTGTCCTACTTTCAAGTATTCTGGTTCTAGGCGTGATAGGGTTTTTTGGTAGCCATGCGGTCTGTCTTTCAGACTTGTCGGGGATTCATCTTGTAGGAATCTCATTCCTATTTGTCTTCGTTTGATCTCCTCTTGTGTATCTTATCATCTTTTTCCTTTAACTGTTAACATGCTTGATATGTCTTTTCTTTATTCCCGTCCCTTTTTGATATCACATGTCCTTATCATTTAGGGACACCCACATTTTTATTCATTCGAGGATTTTATTGCTCCGTCTTCTTCGGTAGTTCAGGTAGTAAATCAGTATCAGATCCTATATTTGCAGAGTCATGTGCTAGTACCATCTTAGCATCTGTAGGCTGCTTAGTCCACTCTACTCCAGTCAGTTCAACCAGCTTAGTCAGCTCAACCATCTTCTTCACTTCCATCAGTTCAACTACCACAGATAGATTAGCAGGCTATGTTTCAGATGATGAGGGGTATTTCTATCCAGTCTATAGCTCCTATAGTTACAGCGCTAGATCATCAAGCTCCTAGTCAGGTAGTACCATCAGTTCGGACGATGGTATCGGTATAACAGTTAGGGTGTACATACTATGAAAAGCTCCGAGCATAAAGCATCTCAGTACATGAGGGCCAATGGTAAGTATCTCAGGTGTGGAGCTCTGATCACATATAGGGTCTTGCCCACTTTCCATCTATAGGCTTCGTTAGTTGCCTAGTGCCCTTGGTGATTGAGGCCAGAGAGAACCATCATAGTTAGCTTGATCCCATGTTCAGCATCCCCTTCTGATGCGGTATCAGCAGTTTCATTGTCAACATCTGGCCTAGTTTACCCGGGTCTAGCAGGTTAGGTAGAATCAGCAGCATGTCAGAGCGCAGCCCTGATGCATGGTCAGAGAGAGTTTGTTATCATAGAGCAGATGTTGGCTGAGAGAAGCCAGATTGTTGGTAAGCCTCTGAGGTGTTCCTTTAGTCATTCTTATTCTTGGGTTTCTTCGACGGCTTTGTATTCTACTTATACCTGGAATACGATGGTCGACTTGACATATTCAGCGAGTGAAGGCGAGTTTCTTGTACCACTCTTCTACCTTCGTATCACGTGATACGCGATATCTATCTTGTATCCTGAATATGTAGGTGCATCCTTGATTAGAGTTATGTCTTCGACTAAGTTGTTTGTACTGACTTTCTTCAAGACTTACCCCTGTCTAATTTGTGAATCAGCGTAGGCAAGCAAGGTCGAATCCCAACTCAACTAACTCAGCGGTATATTATTCCATATGCCTCATAGTTCTATTTTTTCTTGTATTATATATGCGTGTATTTATTATTTTTTGCATTTATTTAAATTTTGTATATCAATTATCACTTATACACGGGACGTTATTTTCCGATGAGTTATGATTTTTGACCTTGTTTTAGCATGCGTGTTTTACTCGTCTAGTTTTAGGAAATTCTGAGGAGGAAATTTTTCTAAGGATGGGAGAGTTGTGAGACTCGTCTCACAGAATCGGTATTTATATTCGGAACGTATTTTGTAGTGTATTTCATACTTTCTTGGTTTTTGGAACGCTTTAAAACTTTTCCTAAATTATAAATTGTTTTCTTGACTGGCATACCGACGGTGTACCGGTGTGTACTGACGGTATACTGCACGAGGAATATTTTTCACATTTATATATTTTTGATTTTAGATATTTTGATGAATAGTATTTAGATATTTTGATTAATAGTGTTTAGATATTTTTGTGAATAGTGGTGATACATTATATTATCCATTAGTTTCTTTGTTTTCTTCTGGACGGTCGAGATTAATCCTGATTGAGTCGCGAATCGCGATCGGACGATCACGATTAATTTACCCCTTCTATATATATCCTTTGATTTTTTTTCTTTTCTCTCTTTTTATTTTTTCACACTCTCTTCATTTCTTCTTCTCTTCTCTTCCCTTGGGCTATTCATGGGAGCCAGCCTTGAGGCGTGGGGTGTGGTGTCAAACCCCCCTAGGAGGAGGAGTAGAAGCTTAGACTTGGTTGCTAGAGACTCTAGGCAAGTACATCTTGCTCAAAAATGACATGACCAAGCTTTATTTTCATTTTTCATAGAAAGTAAAGTTTTACTGTTCTATAATATGCTTCTCTAAATTGTTGACATCTTTAGCATATAGCATTTTTGGTTTTGATCGGTGGTATTGCGTAGATCCGTGTTTCTAGATAGTATTTTCGACTATTTTGAGGTATTTCTTTTTCTATCATTAAAATCAATAAAAAAAAGTAACACTTTCATGTTATAGAATATTCAATTGTATGCGATTTTGACTTTTGAAATTTTGAATTTTGATTTTAAAATGAGGGTTTTTATGGCCGAAACAAGTTTTGCCACTTTTTCAAGTTTTTGTCGCTGTTACAAAATGGTATATCGGTGGTTTACCGGTGTATACCGACGGAATACAGAATTTATACCCCGTAAACTCTCTGTCTTTTTGTCAGAATACCGTCGGTATACTAAAATATACCGCAGATATACCGATTTTGGCTATTTTTAGCAGATTTGAACTATTTTTGTCCCATTTTGCCCGTTTTTTGTCCTTTTTTACTATTTTTTCAATCTAAATGATGTCTTATCATGCTCTCGTGTTGTTATATAGCTAGAAAGTGATGTACACCCTATAAATATGTTACATGTTTATGTTCACGTATTGTTCTATGTCTAGATTCGAGATAGTGGCTCGTAGTAGCGCACTCATGTGTTGATTTCCTTATTAATTTCTAGATCAAAGATATGAGTACAAATTTTTCTTGACACCATGGATATAGGTTGTTAAATGTTAAATCTATTGCATCTTAGCACTAGACAATCGAGTGTGATTATTATCCCGTGTATCGCATAAAATTAGTACGGGGATGTTCGCAAGTGATAACTTACGAATTACTCGTACATAGCACACGTCATCTTAAGAAATCTTGAGTATCCACGACTTGAGAATTTGACATGAATATGATAAGGTAAATGACTAGTAAATTCAAGTAGATCATTGTAGGAGGAAATTTGTACTACCAACCTCGAGCTCCAAGGGCCCCGTGAGGCATGGCTTAACCCTGCTGGGCAAGGGCTCCAGGACCAACCAGGTTTGCGCGTACCGATACACGATCAAGTCATATGTCGTGCCGGGTTGTGGCATAGTCAGTTATATGTTTCATATGTTACGATCGAGTCCTATGTCGTGCCGGGTAGCAGCACAGTCAGTTATATATTTTCTTTTACACGTTATGATATGGTTGTTCACGTTATATTCAAGACACGTTTCTTCTACAAAAAGTCTTATTGACCAATAGATGTAAAAGTTACTCGTACCCTAGGACATCCGAGATTCTGTAGTCAGGTAGTTGCGAAGATCCTCAATTTGCATTTTAGTAACTAGGTTTGTGATAACCCTAGTTAGTTAATAATAAAAAGTTGTAGGCAATGATTGGCAGTGCACTTTGGTAGTGCGTTACTTTATATGTTCTTTGTGTCGGTGATTGGCCAGTAGCTAAGTTCTGCTCGAAAAAAGATCTGGAATCCCGGTCCTTGTTTAGTTTAAGGGTTGTGGCTTCGACTTCGAGTTGTTCCTAAGTCCCTTGTTGCTTATCAGCTTATTAATCTTTATTACTTTATTGTTCAGTATTTCCATCCGGTCATTTCTATTCTCGTGATGCGTGCATTGGTACCGCACTAGTCTCGACCCGTATTTATTTATTAATGTATATGTATTGTTGTTGTGTTGTTGTTGGGCTTTGTCGTTCACCTCGAACTTTTCTTGTGGAACTTGCTATTTGGGGTTTTGACCCCACTTGTTTTATATGGCCAGGTTCCATAGTTGATCTCGAGGTTCTACCATCTTCTTTTTCGAATGGATCGTACTCAAAGGACTGACATAGATTAGCGTGTGTGTTACCTTTATCTTCCACTCTATTTTTGTACTTTTATTTGATGGTGTTTAGCCAAGGGCATGTGTTAGTCCTTGTATCTAGATTTTGCTCCCTCCGTCTATAGACGACATGAATGTATATTCTGGACCGTGGCTAGTTGTACATTTATGTACCTTTGGTATATTCAGTTGTGTATATTATATTATGTCATCTCTCATTATTATATATGCATTTGTGTTGGGACGTCTTACCCATCTCATATGTAATTTACCTTTTATTGCTTATTGTGTTGTTTGGATTGAGATATGACTTGGCTTATTGTGTTGTTTGCTTATTGTGTTGTTCTGGTTCTGGGGCGTTACAGAATCGACCTTTGATCTCTCTAAACTATTATTGTTTGTCATATGCTTGTGAGCCATAATCTGGCTAGTAATTGTCATTAATGATCTTGAAGGGTCGGATCCATTAGCAATGCTGGCATCTAAATCCATCCCCATTACCATGCAAACAGAGGGTCAATTTGGTTTCCAATTCAAAGGCTATACTACTCGTAAAAGATTAACTAGAAAATGTTATGTGAGAATTGAAGGGGGTCACTACAACGATTTATACGTGTTTTGTATTAGTAGTGCATGTCAAATAAATGAACATTACTATAAAAATTGCATATTAAAGTAACACTTAATTTAATTTTATAAAAAAAGAAGTAAAATGTCACTTTGAAACCAAAAAATAACACGTAATTTGGAGAACGGTTAGTAAAATAAATGTCAAAGTAATTCATTCGTGTCAAGTTAGTGCTAACACCATCACCAGACAAAATTAAAACACTTTGCTCGCCTTCCAAAATGCTATGATACTTACTAGTAGTATCTTAAATGGTGTACCGAAATTTAATTGTGTGCATTGTCAAATTTACACTTTTTTTAGTTTTATCGATGTCAAAATCACATGTAATTTTTAACTAAAAGCTTGAAGTAACAGATAATTTTGTCACAAAAATAGCACCTAATTTGACGTCAGTCATGGTGACGCTAAAAAAAATATATTGAAGTGATTGGATAGCGATGAATTATGGAAAAAATATTTTAAATACTTTTGATAATTGAAGGTTCTGTTATATATTCATAGCCATGCAATAATAATTATGATATTTTGATTGGTAAAATATTTCATGGAAATCGAAATCGTAGGAATGATATTTAAGTTGTAGTTGAGTTTTTATATCATACTGGATAATACTAGAAGAAGTGGTACATTTCATTGTCCATGACAATCTTATTTTATCATAACTTACAAATTATATATATATATATATATATATATATATATATATATATATATATATATATATATATATATATATATATATTGTTCCAATGATACAATTGACTCCATCTTTTGGCCTAATTGGTGGGTGGCACTGGATTATTTATTAGGTTTAGACATAAAGGGACTTCATGGTCAATTTCTTTAAATTCATTGTCCATAAGCTTTGATGAGTACTTCACGCTTGATGGGTGTCGCGTGATAGTCTACTTCTTGCTTGATCGCTCCAAATCCGTTAGCATCGGTGAATGCTTCAGGTTTGGTGGGTGATGTTGTATGGTGTATCTGGTCTGGGCCCCCAGGGGCTTCACGCTTGATATCTCCAAATCCATTAGCATTGACGAGTGCTTCAGGCTTGGTAGGTGATGCATGATGGTGTATCGGGTCTGGCCCCCCAGGGACTTCATGCTTGATGTCTCCATATCCATTGGCATTTATGAGTACTTCAAGCATTGTGGTTGTTGCACGATGGTGTATCGGGTCCGGGCCTCCAGGGGATTCACGCTTGATTTCTCCATATTTAATAGCATCGACGAGTGCTTCACGCTTGGTGGGTGCCACAAGATGATGTATCGGGTCTGGATCGCCAGGGGCTTCACGCTTGACCTCTTCCAATTGATCAGTGCCGATCTCTTGGTGCTTCTCCATCAATAGGTTTTTAATGTGTCGAGATCCATTAGCAACGCCTAGAGACATTGCAAAAGCCATCACCAAAAAGAAAAAGAACGCTTTTGTTGCCATTGAAAATATTAACAGTACATGTAAATGGTAGATTAGAAGGTTATATATGCAAATGGAGGGTCATTATAGCTATTTTTAGGCCTTTTGTCGAATGAATGTAAAAGTAACACGTCATATTAACCATAAAAAAGCTATCACCTATTTTTGTAAAAAAACGAAATAACAATAAGTTGACATGGTAAAAAGATAAACATGTCAAACTAATCCATTCATGCCTAAAATGAAAACTATATTTAGTATATCTTGAAATTTTATGTTTAGTTATATATACAACAACCAAGTAATAATATTGGTATTTTGATCGATAAAATATTTCGTACAAGATGAAATTATAATAATAAAATTGAAAGCTATATCTCTTAAGAGTATTTTTTTTTACTTGGTTTGCTAGTTTATTTTAGGTTGGATTTGCTTTTCTCTTTCATTTAAAAGAAATGGAGAATTGTCCAAACCTAAAACCAAACTATAAGAAATTAGCAAATTAATAAAAGTGTTTTTAAGTTGAGAAATTTTAGCCAAATACTAGGAATGACCTATTTATGTATCACACTAGCACCAAAAATAACACACACCGGTAATTGAAAAAAAGGTCGATCTATTGCTCTAAATTATATGTTAAATCATACCCATAGTATAAAACAAAATGGTACAATCGTTATTTTTAAGAATATGATAAAAATAAAATGTTCATCAAATCTTATCTATCTTTGTAGTGGGAGAAGACCTTGATTTAGAATTTTATGAGTATACACGTGACTATTCCTTGACTGTTGTCTAAAGTCAACCCGTTGATTTTTATTAATTTTCAATACATGTTTCGTTCAACATAACACTATAAACTATTTTTTATTATTTTGATGGCAAAAAGCTACTAATGGCAGTAAATTCCCAAAGAAATTGCATTATTGAAAGTGATAGTTTGCTAGAAACTTAACATCAAGAATAATAGATAAAAGAAGTCGTGTATAATTCATTTTCCAATGTGATCTCATTTTATACAGGATTACAATATCTTTCTGGTATGTTTATTAATCTGTTCTGAATGGAAGTTCATGTTTGATCTCTTCAAACCAATTGACAACGATGGCCGTCACATGAATCTTTGTCATTCGGGTACTAGAAGGAACATGATACTTCATTTATCCAAATGAATTGTCATCGATGGCCGGATGCTCGATGTGTAGTAGATCCGGACCCGAAGAAACTTGATCATTGATCTCTTCATACTGATCGACATTGATGGTTCCAGAGTTAGTAGGATGTGTTGGAGTGGGTGGGGTTCCCAACCTATGTGGAGAAGATCCCGGAGTGCGACGAGCGCCGTCCGATGTCGAAGAAGCTCGGGAGTAGTTGTTACTGCTGCTGCTGCCCCAAAGGGGGTTCTGGACCAAGTCTGCCGAGTACGGGCCGAACTCGGTCCCAGGCCGAGTTCTGGCCGAACTCGGTCTGGCCGTTCCAGGGTTTGGCCATCCAGTGCTGGTTGCCCCACACAGAGTTTTGGCCGAACTCTGTGTGTCGGAGGGCTGAAGCGGATTTCAGGATGAGTTTTCATCATTGGATCTAATCCAACGGTCCAGGTTGGTTGCGGGATTAGGAAGATATATTGAGTTTTCTCAACCCTAACTCATTATCGCATTGGACAACACAAGTTTGAGAGAGAAGGAGGCAAGAGTGCCATTGCAACTTCAGAGAAGAAGACGGAGGATTGAAGGTCGCTGTTCGAAGGAGATCGTGTTCGGGTAATCTCTACTCGTCGTTCTCGCTCTTCGTAGCCTTGTAATCATTGTTCTTGTCTCTGAGTGTTGTGGGGATCCGATTTGGATCGGGAGGAGTTTGTAGAGGGTGTAATTCTTCTATTCCATTAGTGGAGGCTTCTCAGGGTTGGACTCCGATCGTCCCGTGGTTTTTCCCGCAAGGGTTTCCACGTCAAAAATTCTCTATGTCTGTGTGGTTGTTTTTGTGTGCTTGTTTTTGGGTTCGTACGTTGTTTGCTCGGTCCTCTCGCAGGTACTCTCCGATTTGGGAAAAGGTTTCCGCGCTTCTTTCCTAACAGAGTGGTATCAGAGCTTTGGGTTCAAAGGGTGTCAGGAGTTGACAGAGGAACCAGAGAGGAGAGATGGACGCAAAGCCGGTGCGCATAGTGAACCTTAATGGCACAAACTATCATTATTGGCGGAGCAAGATGAAGGATTTGCTATTTGTCAAGAAGCTGCATCTACCTGTGTTTGCAACCGAGAGGCCCAGTGATAAATCCGAGGAGGACTGGAAGTTTGAGCACATACAGGTGTGTGGGTACATACGGCAGTTTGTTGATGAGAACGTGTACAACCACGTTGCCAATATTGAGCACGCAAAGACGTTGTGGGATAAGCTGGAATCCTTGTATGCGAAGAAGACCAGGGTAAACAAGTTGTTCCTGATCCGAACGATGATGGGTCTGCGGTACAAGGATGGGGCGTCTATTACGGATCACTTGAGTGATTTCTAGGGCGTGGTTGACCAGCTATCTTCTATGGGAGTCAAGTTCGACGACGAAGTTCAGGGACTGTGGCTGCTGTGTACCTTGCCAGACTCGTGGAAGACCGTACGAGTATCTATGATCGCTTCTGCTCCAGAGGGCGTGGTCAGTCTGGAGTTTGCCAAGAGCGGGGTGTTGAATGAAGAGATGCGGAGACGTTCTCAGGTCACTTCATCCACATCCCACCACTCAGAGGCACTTGTTTCAGAGAGCCGCGGAAGGGGCAAAAGCAGGGGTCCAGGTGGTGGCAGAGACAAGAGCAGGGGGAAGTCCAAGGGTCGGTACGAGGACTCAGAGTGTTATCATTGCGGTAAGAAGGGCCATATCAAGCGAAATTGTTTCGCTTGGAAGAAGGAGAAGAAGGGCGACAAGGGGAAGCAAGAAGAGAACACTACAGCGGCGGCCTCGGTGCATGGAGGCGATGTGATCGTCGTAGGTGATGAGGTCATTACTAACCTCGCCTGCGATGACAATTCTTGGCTGGTGGACTCAGGGGCTTCAGCACATGTATCTCACAATAGGGTACTATTTGCCACTTACACGACAGGCGGCTGTGGCGTGTTGAAGATGGGCAACGAAGATGTGTCGAAGGCGGTTGCCATTGGAGATGTGCATTTGAGAACGAAGACGGGTGCGGTTCTTGTTCTCAAGGATGTTCGTCATGTCCCTGATATCCGTTTCAACCTGGTGTCGGTTGGAAGGTTGGATGACGAGGGATTCTTCAGTCTCTTCGGGAATAGTCAGTGGAAGCTTTCCAGAGGTTCGATGGTGATTGCCAGAGGAAGCAAGAAGTCCGGTCTCTACTATATGGAGGAGAGCGCAGAGGGGGCACAGGAGGTGAACGCAGTAGTGACGCGTCTACCGAGTTGTGGCACAGGCGGCTCGGCCATATCAGCGAGAAGGGGATGAGCTACTTGGTGAACAGGAAAGTGATTCCGGGGCTCAAGTCTACAAAGTTGGAGAAATGCACGCACTGTTTGGCTGGGAAGCAAAGTAGTGTGTCTTTCCAGAGTCACCCAAGTTCGAGGAAGCCGGCGTTGCTCGAGTTGATTCACTCGGATGTCTGCGGTCCTATGAAGGTAAAATCTCTTGGTGGTGCTTCTTACTTTGTGACTTTTATTGATGACTATTCCAGGAAGGTTTGGGTCTATGCCTTAAAGACCAAGGATCAGGTGCTGCCTACTTTCAAGGAGTTTCAGGCCTCCGTTGAAAGGGAGACGGGCAAGAAATTATTGTGTTTTCGGTCCGACAATGGCGGCGAATACATCGGTCCCTTTGATGCGTATTGCAGAGAGCAAGGGATACGACACCAGAAGACTCCGCCAAAGACACCTCAGCTCAATGGTGTAGCGGAGCGCATGAACAGGACACTGATGGAGAGGGTGCGGTGTTTGCTGTCAGAAGCAAACCTGCCGGGCAGTTATTGGGGTGAGGCTCTTCTCACAGCTGCTTATATTATTAATTTGTCTCCTAGTGCTCCTTTGCAGGGTGATGTGCCTGACAAAGTATGGTACGGCAAAGAGCCGTCATACAGTCACCTGCGGGCGTTTGGTTGTAAAGCCTTCGTGCATGTACCGAAGGACGAGAGGACCAAACTTGAGCCGAAGACGAGGCGATGCGTCTTTGTCGGCTACGGTCGGGATGAGTTTGGCTATAGACTCTACGACCCAGTGGAAGAAAAGCTCTACAGAAGCAGGGACGTGGTGTTCGTCGAGGATCAGACAATGACCAACACTCAGGATTCCGAGACGCCTTCTGAGGCTGAGGAATTGCCTGAGTTAGAGTCATTTTGCTTCGAGCAGTTTCCAGAGGACATCGCAGAGGATCCAGTTATGGGGGAGCCGGTACATGGAGTTGCTCCCAACCTTGATCATCAGCCTGCAGATGGTGGTCAGGGTGTCCCTCAGGAGGATGAGCATGCCGGAGAGGTAGTTCCTGAAGGGGAGGAGGCTGTCGGTATACAGCCAGCACCAGTGGCTCCACTGAGAAGGAGCAACAGGGATCGTCGACCATCTACGAGATACTCACCGGATGAGTATGTGCTACTGACTGACGGGGGAGAGCCCGAAAGTTTCGCAGAGGCTATGGAAGATGAACACAGGCAGCAGTGGATGGTGGCTATGCAGGAGGAGATGAGTTCCTTGCACACCAATTCTACTTATGATCTGGTGCGGTTGCCAAAGGGCAAGAAGGCTTTGAAAAATCGATGGGTGTTCAGAGTGAAGCAGACGGATGATGCTACTCGCCCTCGATACAAAGCGAGGCTGGTAGTCAAGGGCTACGGTCAGCGGAAAGGCGTGGATTATGATGAAATCTTTTCGCCTGTCGTCAAGCATTCGTCTATTCGGGGTGGTGCTAGCATTAGCAGCCAGTTTCGACTTGGAGGTCGAGCAGATGGACGTGAAGACGGCGTTCCTCCACGGTGATCTTGAGGAGGAGTTGTACATGGAGCAGCCGGAGGGATTCTGTGAGAAGGGCAAGTCACATTTGGTCTGCCGGTTGAGGAAGAGCTTGTATGGTCTGAAGCAGGCTCCGAGGCAGTGGTACAGAAAGTTCGAGTTGTTTATGGGGGAGCAAGGTTATGCACGGACGACGTCGGACCATTGTGCATTTGTGAGGTATTTTGCCGATGATGATTTTATCATCTTATTGCTCTATGTTGATGATATGCTATTAGTGGAATGCCACTAGGATAGCGGAGTTGAAGCGCCAGCTGGGTGCGGCCTTCTCTATGAAGGATTTAGGCGCAGCAAAGACTATTCTTAGGATGGAGATCAGCCGAGAGAGAGAGTCCAAGCTGCTACACTTGTCCCAAAAGAAGTACATTCACCGGGTACTTCAGCGTTTCGGGATGGACGGGTCGAAGAAAGTGAGTTCCCCCCTCGCGGCTCACTTTAAGTTCACTGAGGAGCAGTGTCCATCTACCGAGGACGAAAAGGAAGATATGGAGCGGGTTCCATATGCTTCAGCTGTAGGAAGCCTTATGTATGCCATGGTGTGTACGAGGCCAGATATTGTTCATGCAGTTGGTACGGTTAGCAGGTATCTTTCGAATCCTGGAAGGGTACACTGGAATACGGTCAAGTGGATTCTACGATATCTTCAGGACACTGCTGGTTGGAGACTTTCCTTTGGTGGTGACGAGCCGAAGCTGGTTGGGTATACTGATGCTGATATGGCTGGAGATGTAGACACGAGGTGATCGACTTTAGGCTACGTGATGATGTTTGCGGGAGGAGCAGTGTCGTGGCAGTCGCGATTGAAGAAGTGTGTTGCCTTATCGACGACGGAGGCGGAATACATTGCGGCGACGGAGGCTTGCAAGGAGCTGTTGTGGATGAAGAAGCTGTTGCAGGAAATGGGACTGAAGCGAGAGTAGTATACTTTGCTTTGCGACAGTCAGAGTGCTATCCATCTTGTGAAGAATCAGACGTTTCATAGCCGGTCCAAGCACATCGAGACTCGGTATCATTGGATACGGGATGTGGTTGAGAAGAAGGACGCGGAGCTTGAGAAGGTGCATACAGATGACAACGGAGCTGATATGTTCACGAAGATTCTACCAAGGGGGAAGTTTGAGTACTGCAGGCAGATCGTCGGGATGACGACGTCCTCCCCATAGTTGTAAAGGGGGAGATTTGTTAGAGTGGGTGGGGTTCCCAACCTATGTGGAGAAGATCCCGGAGTGCGACGAGCGCCGTCCGATGTCGGAGAAGCTCGGGAGTAGTTGTTACTGCTGCTGCTGCCCCAAAGGGGGTTCTGGACCAAGTCTGCCGAGTTCGGGCCGAACTCGGTCCCAGGCCGAACTCGGTCTGGCCGTTCCAGGGTTTGGCCATCCAGTGCTGGTTGCCCCACACAGAGTTCTGGCCGAACTCTGTGTGTCGGGGGGCTGAAGCGGATTTCAGGATGAGTTTTCATCATTGGATCTAATCCAACGGTCTAGGTTGGTTGCGGGATTAGGGAGATATATTGAGTTTTCTCAACCCTAACTCATTATCGCATTGGACAACACAAGTTTGAGAGAGAAGGAGGCAAGAGTGCCATTGCAACTTCGGAGAAGAAGACGGAGGATTGAAGGTCGCTGTTCGAAGGAGATCGTGTTCGGGTAATCTCTACTCGTCGTTCTCGCTCTTCGTAGCCTTGTAATCATTGTTCTTGTCTCTGAGTGTTGTGGGGATCCGATTTGGATCGGGAGGAGTTTGTAGAGGGTATAATTCTTCTATTCCATTAGTGGAGGCTTCTCAGGGTTGGACTCCGATCGTCCTGTGGTTTTTCCCGCAAGGGTTTCCACATCAAAAATTCTCTGTGTCTGCATGGTTGTTTTTGTGTGCTTGTTTTTGGGTTCGTGCGTTGTTTGCTCGGTCCTCTCGCAGGTACTCTCCGGTTTGGGGAAAGGTTTCCGCGCTTCTTTCCCAATAGAGTGGTATCAGAGCTTTGGATTCAAAGGGTGTCAGGAGTTGACAGAGGAACCAGAGAGGAGAGATGGACGCGAAGCCGGTACGCATGGTGAACCTTAATGGCACAAACTATCATTATTGGCGGAGCAAGATGAAGGATTTGCTATTTGTCAAGAAGCTGCATCTACCTGTGTTTGCAACCGAGAGGCCCAGTGATAAATTCGAGGAGGACTGGAAGTTTGAGCACATACAGGTGTGTGGATACATACGGCAGTTTGTTGATGAGAACGTGTACAACCACGTTGCCAATATTGAGCACGCGAAGACGTTGTGGGATAAGCTGGAATCCTTGTATGCGAAGAAGACCGGGGTAAACAAGTTGTTCCTGATCCGAACGATGATGGGTCTGCGGTACAAGGATGGGGCGCCTATTACGGATCACTTGAGTGATTTCCAGGGCGTGGTTGACCAGCTATCTTCTATGGGAGTCAAGTTCGACGACGAAATTCAGGAACTGTGGCTGCTGTGTACCTTGCCAGACTCGTGGGAGACCGTACGAGTATCTATGATCGCTTCTGCTCCAGAGGGCGTGGTCAGTCTGGAGTTTGCCAAGAGCGGGGTGTTGAATGAAAAGATGCGAAGACGTTCTCAGGGCACTTCATCCACATCCCACCACTCAGAGGCACTTGTTTCAGAGAGCCGCGGAAGGGGCAAAACCAGGGGTCCAGGTGGTGGCAGAGACAAGAGCAGGGGGAAGTCCAAGGGTCGGTACGAGGACTCAGAGTGTTATCATTGCGGTAAGAAGGGCCATATCAAGCAAAATTATTTCGCTTGGAAGAAGGAGAAGAAGGGCGACAAGGGGAAGCAAGAAGAGAACACTACAGCGGCGACCTCGGTGCATGGAGGCGATGTGATCGTCGTAGGTGATGAGGTCATTACTAACCTCGCCTACGATGACAATTCTTGGCTGGTGGACTCAGGGGCTTCAGCACATGTATCTCACAATAGGGTACTGTTTGCCACTTACACGACAGGCGACTGTGGCGTATTGAAGATGGGCAACGGAGATGTGTCGAAGGCGGTTGCCATTGGAGATGTGAATTTGAGAACGAAGACGGGTGCGGTTCTTGTTCTCAAGGATGTTCGTCATGTCCCTGATATCCGTTTCAACCTGGTGTCGGTTGGAAGGTTGGATGACGAGAGATTCTTCAGTCTCTTCGGGAATAGTCAGTAGAAGCTTTCCAGAGGTTCGATGGTGATTGCCAGAGGAAGCAAGAAGTCCGGTCTCTACTATATGGAGGGGAGCGCAGAGGGGGCACAGGAGGTGAACGCAGTCAGTGACGCGTCTACCGAGTTGTGGCACAGGCGGCTCGGCCATATCAGCGAGAAGGGGATGAGCTACTTGGTGAACAGAAAAGTGATTCCGGGGCTCAAGTCTACAAAGTTGGAGAAATGCACGCACTGTTTGGCTGGGAAGCAAAGTAGGGTGTCTTTCCAGAGTCACCCAAGTTCGAGGAAGCCGGCGTTGCTCGAGTTGATTCACTCGGATGTCTGCGGTCCTATGAAGGTAAAATCTCTTGGTGGTGCTTCTTACTTTGTGACTTTTATTGATGACTGTTCCAGGAAGGTTTGGGTCTATGCCTTAAAGACCAAGGATCAGGTACTGCCTACTTTCAAGGAGTTTCAGGCCTCCGTTGAAAGGAAGACGGGCAAGAAATTGTTGTGTGTTCGGTCCGACAATGGCGGCGAATACATCGGTCCCTTTGATGTGTATTGCAGAGAGCAAGGGATACGACACCAGAAGACTCCGCCAAAGACACCTCAGCTCAATGGTGTAGCGGAGCGCATGAACAGGACACTGATGGAGAGGGTACGGTGTTTGCTGTCAGAAGCAAACCTGCCGGGCAGTTATTGGGGTGAGGCTCTTCTCACAGCTGCTTATATTATTAATTTGTCTCCTAGTGCTCCTTTGCAGGGTAATGTGCCTGACAAAGTATGGTACGACAAAGAGCCGTCATACAGTCACCTGCGGGCATTTGGTTGTAAAGCCTTCGTGCATGTACCGAAGGACGAGAGGACCAAACTTGAGCCGAAGACGAGGCGATGCATCTTTGTCGGCTACGGTCGGGATGAGTTTGGCTATAGACTCTACGACCCAGTGGAAGGAAAGCTCTACAGAAGCAGGGACGTGGTGTTCGTCGAGGATCAGACCATGACCAACACTCAGGATTCCGAGACGCCTTCTGAGGCTGAGGAATTGCCTGAGTTAGAGTCATTTTGCTTCGAGCAGTTTCCAGAGGACATCGCAGAGGATCCAGTTATGGGGGAGCCGGTACATGGAGTTGCTCCCAACCTTGATCATCAGCCTGCTGATGGTGGTCAGGGTGTCCCTCAGGAGGATGAGCATGCCGGAGAGGTAGTTCCTGAAGGGGAGGAGGCTGTCGGTATACAGCCAGCACCAGTGGCTCCACTGAGAAGGAGCAACAGGGATCGTCGACCATCTACGAGATACTCGCCGGATGAGTATGTGCTACTGACTAACGGGGGAGAGCCCGAAAGTTTTGCAGAGGCTATGGAAGATGAACACAGGCAGGAGTGGATGGTGGCTATGCAGGAGGAGATGAGTTCCTTGCACACCAATTCTATTTATGATCTGGTGCGGTTGCCAAAGGGCAAGAAGGCTTTGAAAAATCGATGGGTGTTCAGAGTGAAGCAGACGGATGATGCTACTCGCCCTCGATACAAAGCGAGGCTGGTAGTCAAGGGCTACGGTCAGCGGAAAGGCGTGGATTATGATGAAATCTTTTTGCCTGTCGTCAAGCATTCGTCTATTCGGGTGGTGCTAGCATTAGCAGCCAGTTTCGACTTGGAGGTCGAGCAGATGGACGTGAAGACGGCGTTCCTCCACGGTGATCTTGAGGAGGAGTTGTACATGGAGCAGCCAGAGGGATTCTGTGAGAAGGGCAAGTCACATTTGGTCTGCCGGTTGAGGAAGAGCTTGTATGGTCTGAAGCAGGCTCCGAGGCAGTGGTACAAAAAGTTCGAGTTGTTTATGGGGGAGCATGGTTATGCACGGACGACGTCGGACCATTGTGCATTTGTGAGGTATTTTGTCGATGATGATTTTATCATCTTATTGCTCTATGTTGATGATATGCTATTAGTGGGTCGGAATGCCACTAGGATAGCGGAGTTGAAGCGCCAGCTAGGCGCGGCCTTCTCTATGAAGGATTTGGGCACAGCAAAGACTATTCTTGGGATGGAGATCAGCCGAGAGAGAGAGTCCAAGCTGCTACACTTGTCCCAAAAGAAGTACATTCATCGGGTACTTCAGTGTTTCGGGATGGACGGGTCGAAGAAAGTGAGTTCCCCCCTCGCGGCTTACTTTAAGTTCACTGAGGAGCAGTGTCCATCTACCGAGGACGAAAAGGAAGATATGGAGCGGGTTCCATATGCTTCAGCTGTGGGAAGCCTTATGTATGCCATGGTGTGTACGAGGCCAGATATTGCTCATGCAGTTGGTACGGTTAGCAGGTATCTTTCGAATCCTGGAAGGGTACACTGGAATACGGTCAAGTGGATTCTACGATATCTTCAGGGCACTGCTGGTTGGAGACTTTTCTTTGGTGGTGACGAGCCGAAGCTGGTTGGGTATACTGACGCTGATATGGCTGGAGATGTAGACACGAGGCGATCGACTTCAGGCTATGTGATGATGTTTGCGGGAGGAGCAGTGTCGTGGCAGTCGCGGTTGCAGAAGTGTGTTGTCTTGTCGACGACGGAGGCAGAATACATTGCGGTGACGGAGGCTTGCAAGGAGCTGTTGTGGATGAAGAAGCTGTTGCAGGAAATGGGACTGAAGCAAGAGTAGTATACTTTGCTTTGCGATAGTCAGAGAGCTATCCATCTTGTGAAGAATCAGATGTTTCATAGCCGGTCCAAGCACATCGAGACTCGGTATCATTGGATACGGGATTTGGTTGAGAAGAAGGACGCGAAGCTTGAGAAGGTGCATACAGATGACAACGGAGCTGATATGTTCACGAAGATTCTACCAAGGGGAAAGTTTGAGTACTGCAGGCAGATCGTCGGGATGACGACGTCCTCCCCATAGTTGTGAAGGAGGAGATTTGTTGGAGTGGGTGGGGTTCCCAACCTATGTGGAGAAGATCCCGGAGTGCGACGAGCGCCGTCCGATGTCGGAGAAGCTCGGGAGTAGTTGTTACTGCTGCTGCTGCCCCAAAGGGGGTTCTGGACCAAGTCTGCCGAGTTTGGGCCGAACTCGGCCCCAGGCCGAGTTCTGGCCGAACTCGGTCTGGCCGTTCCAGGGTTTGGCCATCCAGTGCTGGTTGCCCCACACAGAGTTCTGGCCGAACTCTGTGTGTCGGGGGGCTGAAGCGGATTTCAGGATGAGTTTTCATCATTGGATCTAATCCAACGGTCCAGGTTGGTTGCGGGATTAGGGAGATATATTGAGTTTTCTCAACCCTAACTCATTATCGCATTGGACAACACAAGTTTAAGAGAGAAGGAGGCAAGAGTGCCATTGCAACTTCAGAGAAGAAGACGGAGGATTGAAGGTCGCTGTTCGAAGGAGATCGTGTTCGGGTAATCTCTACTCGTCGTTCTCGCTCTTCGTAGCCTTGTAATCATTATTCTTGTCTCTGAGTGTTGTGGGGATCCGATTTGGATCGGGAGGAGTTTGTAGAGGGTGTAATTCTTCTATTCCATTAGTGGAGGCTTCTCAGGGTTGGACTCCGATCGTCCCGTGGTTTTTCCTGCAAGGGTTTCCACGTCAAAAATTCTCTGTGTCTGCATGGTTGTTTTTGTGTGCTTGTTTTTGGGTTCGTGCGTTGTTTGCTCGGTCCTCTCGCAGGTACTCTCCGGTTTGGGGAAAGGTTTCCGCGCTTCTTTCCCAACAGGATGTGTGGGGTTTGGCCCTGAAGGGACGTCTAAAGATTTCTCCATAACGATTTCCATCGATATTTTCAGCCTCAATGGATATCACTTGTTTATTCATCAATTTTTGTCCAAACGGAATCGACCCTTGATCTCTCCAAACTATTATTATCTGCCATATGCTTGTGAGCAGAATCTGGCTTAGTAATATGTTATTAATGATCTTGATCGGTTAGATCTATTAGCAATGCTGAGATCTAAAACAATCACCGTTACCAAACAAACAGAGGGACAATTTGGTTGCAAAGTCAAAGGCTATATTACTAGCAATAGATTAACTAGAGAATGTTATGTGAGAATAGAAGGGGGTCACCACAATGATTTATAAACGTTTTTGTATTAGTAGTTCATGTCAAATAAATTAACACTACGCCAAAAATTGCATGTTAAAGTAACGCTTGATTTAATTTTGTAACAAAAAAGAAGTAACATGTTACTTTGAAGCCAAAAAATAACACAAAATTTGGTGGATGGTTAGTAAAATAAATGTCAAAGTAATTCATTCGTGTCAAGTTAGTGCTAGCATCATCATCTTGCAAAATTAAAAACACTATGCTCGCCTTCAAAAATGTTATGATACTTAATAGTAGTATCTTAGAAGGTGTAGCCAAAATTTAATTATTTGCATTGTCAAATTTAGACTATTTTTAGTTTAATCGATGTCAAAATTGCATATAACATGTAATTTTTAACCAAAAACATGAAGTAACACGTAATTTTGTTACAAAAAGGCACCTAATTCGATGTCAGTCATGGTGACGCTAAAAAACAAATATATCGAAGCGATTGGTTAGTGATGAACAAAAAAAAAAATCTTTTAAATGCTTTTGATAATTGAAGGCTCAATTATATATTCCTAGCCATGCAATAATAATTACGATATTTTGATTGGTAAAATATTTCATGGAAATCGAAATTATGGGAATGATGTTTAAGCTGTAGTCGAGTTTTTCTTCTTCTTTATAGTTGATTTCCTTATTCTATTAAGAAAAAACAGCTTATTAGATAAAATAAGTGGTACATTTGAGAAAAAATAGCTTAAGAAAAAACAGCTTAAGAAAAAATAGCTTAAGAAAAAATAGCTAGATCCTATGTTCAGCATCCCCTTCCGACGCGGTATCAGCAATTTCAATGTCAACATCTGGCCTAGTTTACCCAGGTCTAGCAGGTTAGGTAGAATCAACAGCATATCAGAGTGCAGCCCTGATGCATGGTCAGAGAGAGTTTATTATCATAGAGCAGATGTTGGCTGAGAGAAGTCAGATTGTTGGTAAGCCTCTGAGGTGTTCCTTCAGTCATTCTAATTCTTGGGGTTCTTCGACGGCTTTGTATTCTACTTATACCCGAAATGCGATAGTCGACTTGACATATTTAGCGAGTAAAGGCGAGTTTCTTGTACAACACTTCTACCTTCATATCACGTGATACGCGATATCTATCATGTATCCTGACTATGTAGGTGCATCCTCGATTAGAGTTTTGTCTTCGATTGAGTTTTGGTACCAACTTTCTTCAAGACTTGACCACTGTCCAATTTGTGAATCAGCGTAGGCAAGCGAGGTCGAATCCCTGCTCAACTGACTCAGCGGTATATTATTCCAGATGCCTCATAGTTCTATTTTTTATTATATTATATATGTGTGTATTTATTATTTTTTATATTTATTTAAATTTTGTATCTCAATTATCACTTATACACGAGATATTTTTTTTCCGATGAGTTATGATTTTTGACGTTGTTTTTGCATGCGTGTTTTACTCGTCTAGTTTTAGGAAATTCTGAGGAGGAAATTTTTCTAAGGATGGAAGAGTTGTGAGACTCGTCTCACAGAATCGGTATTTATATTCGGAACATATTTTATAGTGTATTTCGTATATTTTTGGTTTTTGGAACGCTTTAAAAGATTTCCTAAATTATAAATTTTCTTCTTGACTGGCATACCGACGGTGTACCGGTATGTACTGACGGTATACCGCAAGAGGGATACTTTTCATATTTATATATTTTTGATTTTAGATATTTTGATGAATAGTATTTAGATATTTTGATTAATAGTAATTAGATATTTTTATAAATAGTGATGATACATTCTATTACCCATTGGTTTCTTGGTTTTCTTCTGGACGGTCGAGATTAATCCTGATCGAGTCGCGAATCGCGATCGGACGATTACGATTAATTTACCCCTTCTATATATATCATTTAATCTTTTCTTTCCTTTCTTTTCATATTTTTCACTCTCTCTTCATTTCTTCTTCTCTTCTCTCCCCTTAGGATATGCATAGGAGCCAGCATTGAGGCCTGGGGTATGGTGTCAAACACCCCTAGGAGGAGGAGTAGAAGCTTAGACTTGGTTGCCAGAGACTCCAAGCAAGTACATCTAGCTCAAAAGTGACATGACCATGCTTTATTTTTATTTTTCATAGAAAGTAAAGTTTTATTGTTCTATAATATTCTTCTCTAAATTGTTGATTTGTATATAGCATTTTTGGTTTTGATCGGTGGTATTGCGTAGATCCGTGTTTCTAGATAGTATTTTCGAGTATTTTAAGGTATTTATTTTTCTATTATTAGAATCAGTAAAAACAAATGCTTTCATGTTGTAAAAAATTCAATTATATGTGATTTTGACTTTTGAAATTTTGAATTTCGATTTAAAATGAGGTTTTTATGGCCAAAACAAGTTTTGCCACTTTTTCAAGTTTTTATTGCTGCTACAAAATGGTATATCGATGGTTTACCGGTGTATACTGACGGAATAGAGAATTTATACCCCATAAACTCTTTGTCTTTTGGTCGGAATACCGTCGTATACTATAGTATACCGCCGGTATAACGATTTTGGTTGTTTTTAGCTGATTTGAGTTGTCTTTGTCCCATTTTGCCCGTTTTCGTCCGTTTTTACTATTATTTCAATTTAAATGATGTCTTATCATGCTCTAGTATTGTTATATAGCTAGAAAGTGATGTACACCCTATAAACATGTCACATGTTTATGTTCACGTATTGTTCTATGTCTAGATTCTAGATAGTGGCTCGTAGTAGCGCACTCATGTGTTGATTTTCTTATTAATTTTTAGATCAAAGATATGAGTACATATTCTTTCTTGACACCATGGATATAGGTTGTTAAATATTAAATCTATTGCATCTTAGCACTAGACAATCGAGTATGAGTATTATCTTGTGTATCGCATAAAATTAGTATGGGGATGTTCGCAAGTGATAACTTACGAATTACTCGTACATAGCACACGTCATCTTAGAAAATCTTGAGTGTCCACGACTTGAGAATTTGACATGAATATGATAAGGTAAATGACTAGTAAATTCCAGTAGATCGTTGTAGGAGGAAATTCGTACTACCAACCCCGAGCTCCAAAGGCCCCGTGAGGCATGGCTTAACCCTGTTAGGTAAGGGCTCCAGGATCTACCAAGTTTGCGCGTATTGACACACGATCAATTCATATGTCATGCCGGGTTGTGGCACAGTCAGTTATATATTTTATATGTTACGATCGAGTCCTATGTCGTGCCGAGTAGCGGCACAGTCAGTTATTTGTTTTCTTTTACAAGTTATGATATGGTTGTTCACGTTATATTGAAGACACGTTTCTTCTACCAACAGTCTTATTGACCAATAGATATAAAAGTTACTCGTACCCCAGGACATCCGTGATTCTGCAGTCAGGTAGTTGCGAAGATCCTCAACGTGCATTTTAGTAACTAGGTTTGTGATAACCCTAGTTCGTTAATGATAGAAAGTTGTAGGCAATGATTGTCAGTGCACTTTGGGTAGTGCGTTACTTTATTTGCTCTTTGTGTCGGCGATTGGCCAGAGGCTAAGTTATGTTCGAAAAACGATCTGCAATCCCGGTCCTTATTTAATTTAAGGGTTGTGGCTTCGACTTCGAGTTGTTCCTAAGTCCCTTGTTGCTCATCGGCTTATTAATCTTTATTGCTATATTATTCAGTATTTCTATTCTTGCGATGCGTGCATTGGTACCGCACTAGTCTCGACCCTCATTTATTTATTAATGTATATGTATTGTTGTTGTATTATTGTTGGGCTTTGTCGTTCACCTCGAGCTTTTCATGTGAAACTTGCTATTTGGGGTTTTGACCCCACTGGTTTTGCATGGCCAGGTTCCATAGTTGATCTCGAGGTTCTACCATCTTCTTCTTCGAATGGATCGCACTCAAAGGACTGACACAGATTAGCGAGTATGTTACCTTTATCTTCCACTCTATTTTTTTACTTTTATTTGATGGTGTTTAGCCAAGGGCATGTGTTAGTCCTTGTATCTGGATTTTGTTCCCTCCGTCTATAGATGACATAATGTATATTTTGGACCGTGGCTAGTTGTACATTTATGTACCTTTGGTATATTCAGTTGTGTATTTTTTATTATGTCAACTCTCATGATTATATATGCATTTGTGTTGGAACATCTTACCCATCTCATATGTAATTTACTCTTTATTGCTTCTTGTGTTGTTTGGACTGAGATAAGACTTGGCTAACCTTAGGAGTCATCAGTGACATGCTAGGGTCCTCCTACTTGTCTTCTAGACATTCGTAATCGTATAATGGGGTACTAGCGTTCTCTGATATACATAGCTGGCTTTCTTTCATCCCCACTTTCCAGTATTCTAGTTTTAGGGCATGACAGAATCGACCCTTGATCTCTCCAAACTATTATTGTTTGTCATATGCTTGTGGGCCATAATCTGGCTAGTAATATGTCATTAATGATCTTGAAGGGTCGGATCCATTAGCAATGCTGACATCTAAACCATCACCATTACCATGCAAACAGAGGGATAATTTGGTTTCCAATTCAAAGGCTATACTACTAGTAATAGATTAACTAGAAAATGTTATGTGAGAATTGAAGGGGGTCACTACAACGATTTATACGTGTTTTGTATTAGTAGTGCATGTCAAATAAATTAACATTACTTAAAAAATTGCATATTAAAGTAACACTTAATTTAATTTTGTAACAAAAAAGAAGTAAAATGTTACTTTGAAACCAAAAAATAACACGTAATTTGGAGAATGGTTAGTAAAATAAATGTCAAAGTAATTCATTCGTGTCAAGTTAGTGCTAACACCATCATCATACGAAATTAAAATACTTTGCTCGCCTTCTAAAATGCTATAATACTTACTAGTAGTATCTTAAATGGTGTGCCAAAATTTAATTATGTGCATTGTCAAATTTACACTTTTTTTAGTTTTATCGATGTCAAAATTGCATATCACATGTAATTTTTAACCAAAAACTTGAAGTAACACATAATTTTGTCACAAAAAAATAGCACCTAATTTGACGTCAGCCATGGTGACGCTAAAAAACAAACATATTGAAGTGATTGGTTAGCGATGAATAATGGAAAAAATACTTTTAAATACTTTTGACAATTGAAGGTTCTGTTATATATATTCATAGCCATGCAATAATAATTATGATATTTTGATTGGTAAAATATTTCATGGAAATCGAAATCGTAGGATTGATATTTAAGCTGTAGTTGAGTTTGTATATCATACTTGATAATACTAGAAGAAGAGGTACATTTCATTGTCCATGACAATCTTATTTTATATCGTAACTTACAAATTATATATATATATATATATATTGTTCCAACGATACAATTGACTCTACCTTTTAGCCTAATTGGTGGGTGGCACTAGATTATTTATTAGGTTTAGACATGAAGGACTTCATGGTAAATTTCTTTAAATTCATTGTCCATAAGTTTTGATGAGTACTTCACGCTTGATGGGTGTCGTGTGATAGTATACTTCTCGCTTGATCTCTCCAAATCCATTAGCATCGGTGAATGCTTCAGGTTTGGTGGGTGATGTTGTATGGTGTATCGGGTCTGGGCCCCCAGGGGCTTCACGCTTGATATCTCCAAATCCATTAGCATTGACGAGTGCTTCAAGCTTGGTAGGTGATGCATGATGGTGTATCGGGTCTGGTCCCCCAGGGACTTCATGCTTGATGTCTCCATATCCATTGGCATTTATGAGTACTTCAACCGTTGTGGTTGTTGCATGATGGTGTATCGTGTCTGCACCTCCAGGGGATTCACGCTTGATTTCTCCATATTTATTAGCATCGACGAGTGCTTCAGGCTTAGTGGGTGTCACAAGATGATGTAATGGGTCTGGACCGCCAGGGGCTTCACGCTTGACCTCTTCCAATTAATTAGTGCCGATCTCTTAGTGCTTCTCCATCAATAGATTTTTAATGGGTCGAGATCCATTAGCAACGCCTAGAGACGTTGCAAAAGCCATCACCCAAAAAAAGAAGAACGCTTTTGTTGCCATTGAAAATGTTA
>JANAVB010029401.1:0-17500 GCA_029216955.1 Iris pallida | reverse complement strand
CTTAGTCGATCGTTGGGTAAGTCGAGAATGAGCCTCTGTAGAAATTATTTCCTTGAGAAAAACCCTGGGTAAGATAGACTTGACCCTAGCAACCAGTTAATAAATGACAAATTATTGGCATAGCCGACAATGGCGATTAGTTATTCAGACTAAGTTGATAGCCATAGGTTTGGGTAGAGTTCCTTAGAACTGTTGGTTGCTTGTTGGCCTTAAGAATAAGAAACTAGTATAACCCTAGTAACCGTCCACTCCAGGGAAGTTACCTGAACGATTAAGTTTAGCTATCAGTGTAGCTAACCTTAGAGATTGACTAAATAATAGGTGACCATTGGAGACCCATAGGATGACCTTGTGGCATTGAATGAGTGACGGTGATAATGAGTATTGACCTAAGGGGATGTATGCTTCGACTTGTGCCTTAAGAGATGTTTGACCCTTGAGGATTATATGTCGGCCATAAGTGGGAATTGCAATCGTAAGGTAAGACTTGAGTGTACCTATGGTCGGGTAGCTAAGTTAACCTTGACTGTTGCATAGAATTATACCTTGACTCGGGTAATCGATAGTGGGTGTCGTCGGATCGTATCTTCTAGAAAATATGAATTTCCTCGGTGAGAAATATTATTGGATTTGGGAAGGAATATGATTACATGTTGTGAATTCTTGATATGATTGGGTCTAAGTTAGACCCTTGATCGAATGTTAGAAATGTTATGCTTGGGTATAGAGCTTAATCAAGTTGTACCTGATATTAAGTATTGTAGCCTGGAAAATAGTGATTGTGGCAAAGTGAATAAAGCAATAAGTCAATTGAAAGGATGATAAGTCGGATTTAGAAAAGAGAGTTATATCGTGGCTGATCGAATCGCACTAACATGGAAGTTGGCTGAAGTACATATGTTTTGGGGACGCCTAAAATATGTGTATGGATCCAGCCAAAGTGATTGGTTGCGACTGAGATAACATTATGGGAAGAATTTATCGCACTAGCGCAGACTTTGGCTGAAATGCATATATTTTAGGGACGCCTAAAATATGTATGAATCTAAATGAAGTGATATGTTGCGACCAAGATGGAAACGCAAGAAAAATGTTGGTGAATCAATGAGAAGTTACAAGTAATTAAAAAAGAGATAGACAGATCGAATCGTTGATGGATTTAAATGGTACAGTTGGATAGCTATTTTGAGATGACCGAGTGTGCTGAAATGAATATTGAATTGAAGCTGAATGAATAACTCGTTGTGACTAAGTGAATCTAGTAGAAGAGTTGTTTCCTTAAGTTTTGAGGACAAAACTTTTTCTGAGTGGTATATTATGTAATGCCCCGCTCCGCACGAGGCATTTGGTTGGCTTATTGGATGCTATCAAGATGTTGGACCGTGACTTAAGTTGGGAATCAGGAGAATTGAGACTGATGCAGTCTCTTTTAGCTGGCTAGACAGAATGGGTATTGGAACGTGGCTCGATGGTGGAGCTACGCATAGTGAATGGTGTGTGATCGGAATAGGAAGACCCTTTTATGCAAGTGAGTGGAACTGTCCTTCCTCCTCCGTACTCCTTCATTCTTAATAAAATGAAGTATTGAAATGCTATGAATTGTCCCTAAATATCCTATGTTTCAGTTGCTGAATAATGAGATGCCTTATGAATGATAGAATAAGAAATGAACTGGCTATGCTATCGAACCAATGAACTGAATGAAATACTAGAATCATGTACTCTCTATATATTTGTTGCAAGAATATGAAATGCTGCCTGTCCCTTCTAAGAAATGAATGAATGAATAAATGTCCCTATGAAATGAATGAATGTTACGTTCCTTTTAAGAAAGGAATAATTTGAGATACGTTGCAATGAAGCAATGAATGAGAAAAGATAAAGCTGGGATCGTTGAGATCACCAAATGAAATGATGGTAATGATGAAATGAATAAGTCATTATATATGACTAATGATGCACTGTTGCCTTACTTTCCTTAATATATTTTACCATGCGATTTTGTTCAGAATCGAGTCGGACACGCATTCGCATGGTCATAGACAACTTGTATACAAGGTTTGAGTAATAATTTCCTCGAACTGGTTCCTAGGGCCCTGGGGACCGATTCGGCCTAGGAGGAAATAATAATGAGTACTATGGGAGCACGGATAAGGCGGGGTAGCATAGAGGCTCGCCACCTACTATGCTGACCGTATTATCTTGAAATAAAATGAAATGAAAAGAGTCCATATAGTTTAACAACACTAGTGACCATGTAGTCGGGATGCATGCTAATGAATGTTTTGTGCAGGCAGAGTAAGTATATCGGATAACCTGTATTTGATGCATGTACGAGAAGTCGGCTATCGGTAATAAATACATAATTGTGATATTGTATAAGTTGGTTTAACTTTCCTGCTTAACATGTTCCATTCAGTATGCTAGAAAGATGCCTTACTATAAATAGCGCTCAAACATAACATCCATGCTAAGTGATGCTTGAAGTGAGAATTGTCATAACATGTTTAAGATGTTAAAGTTAACGACGCCTCAATGACGCCTTTGCATGATAACACCAAGAATGCTATAATGATATGTCCACATGAATATTGCTAAGAATATGTTTACATGCTTCACCATGATTATTGCCCATGAACTGTAAACTGATGCTAGACCCCAAGTAGAAAGATCATTCTATTTAATGCTTGCTAAAATTGACCAGTTAGTGTTGGTTTAGGCGAGTGGGTTGGATTCTGCTCGTCAGTACATGGATGATGTGCTGACCCACATTTTGTGGGCAGGTGCTCGTGCTTGGAATGTTCTACACACGAAGATTGGCTTGATTGGTCCCGCGGCATCGAAGATTTGTTGGGCATACAGAAGCTCTCCTTGCACAAGATGTTGTCTTCTGTTTATAAAGGGCATAATGTATGGAACATTATAATCAGTTGTACCAGTGAGATTGTAAGCCAAGTCGTTATATCGAATTGTAATCCAATGTATCCAATTATCAAATATAAACTTTGTAGCATTGTTCAGTTAGCTTTCAATGTAAAGTGAGATTAGTTGTAATCATTGTACTTCAATACAAGTCTTGTACTCTTCTTTAATTTTTAATAAAGTGAATAAAGTTCTATATATCTCTGTGTGGCTTCAAGTTACCATTTTATCTTCGCTGCTATAAAGAAGTGATGTACTTCTATTCAATGAGAAAGATTGTCCTCACTAAATTCAATTTATCTGCTTCTGCCGCTGCGATGTGTTCCTATTTCAAGAAAATCAATTATGTACCATCTTTGCCTTGTACAAGTGCAATACCAGACTTGTACGACATCATGCCCAAGCGAGGACGATCGATTCCAAGAGATAAAATATGTGAATAAATGACTTTACGAATCGGGGCGTGACACTTTATGCCGGTGAGTGGCCAGAGGCTATGTTATGCTCGAGAAAAGATCTGCAACCCCGGTCCTTATTTTGTTTAAGGGTTGTGGCTCCGACTTCAAGTAGTTCCTAAGTCCTTTGTTCCTCATAGGCTTGTTCATCTTTATTACTATATTGTTCAGTATTTTCATTCAGCCATTTCTATTCTCAAGATGCGTGCATTCGTACCGTACTAGTCTCGACCTGCATTTATTTATTTATGTATATGTATTGTTGTTGTGTTGTTGTTGGGCTTTCTCGTTCACCTCGAGCTTTTCTTGTAGAACTTGCTATTTGGGGTTTTGACCCTACTGGTTTTGTATGGCCATGTTCCATAGTTGATCTCGAGGTTCTACCATCGTATTCTCCAGATGTTTCGCACTCAAAGGACCGACATGGATTAGTGAGTGTGTTACCTTTATCTTCCACTCCGTTTTTGTACTTTTATTTGGTGGTGTTTAGCCAAGGGCATGTGTTAGTCCTTGTATCTGGATTTTGTTCCCTCCTTCAATAGACGACATGGATGTATATTCTGGATCGTGGCTAGTTGTACATTTAGGTATCTTTGTTATATTTAGTTGATGTATCTTTTATTATGTCAGCTGTCATGATTATATATGCATTTGTGTTGTGACGCCTTACCCATCTCATGTGTAATTTACTCTTTATTGCTTCTTGTGTTGTTTGGATTGAGATGGGACCTGTCCGACCTTAGGAGTCATCAGTGGCATGCTAGAGTCAACCCACTTGTCTTCTAGATAGCCATGATTGTATAATCTGGTACTAGTGTACCCTGATATACGTAGCTGGCTTTGTTTTGTCCTACTTTTAAGTATTCTGGTTCTAGGCGTGATAGGGTTTTTTGGTAGCCAATGCCGGTCTGTCTTTCAGACTTGTCGGGGATTCATCTTATAGGAATCTTATTCCTATATTTGTCTTCGTTTGATCTCCTCTTGTGTATCTTATCATCTCTTTTCCTTTAACTGTTAACATGCTTGATATGTCTTTTCTTTATTCCCGTCCCTTTTTGATATCACATGTCCTTATCATTTAGGGACACCCCACATTTTTATTCATTCGAGGATTTTATTGCTCCGTCTTCTTCGGTAGTTCAGGCAGTAAATTAGTATCAGTTACTATATTTGTAGAGTCATGTGCTAGTACCATCTCATCATCTATAGGCTGCTTAGTCCACTCTACTCCAGTCAGTTCAACCAGCTTAGTCAGCTCAGCCATCTTCTTCACTTCCATCAGTTTAACTAGCACAGATAGATTAGCAGGCTATGTTTTAGATGATGAGGGGCATTACTATCGAGTCTATAGCTCCTGTAGTTACAGCTCTAGATCATCAAGCTCCTAGTCAGGTAGTACCATCAGCTCGGACGACGGTATCGATATAACAGTTAGGGTGTACATACTATGAAAAGCTCCGGGCATAAAGCATCTCAGTACATGAGGGCCAATGGTAAGTATCTCAGGTATGGAGGTCTGATCACATATAGGGTCCTGCCCACTTTCCATCTAGAGGCTTCGTTAGTTGCCTAGTGCCCTTGGTGATTGAGGCCAGAGAGAACCATCATTGTTAGCTTGATCCCATGTTCAGCATCCCCTTCTGATACGGTATCAGCAGTTTCATTGTCAACATCTGGCCTAGTATACCCAGGTCTAGCAGGTTAGATAGAATCAGCAGCATGTCAGAGCGCAGTCCTGATGCATGGTCAGAGAGAGTTTGTTATCATAGAGCAGATGTTGGCTGAGAGAAGCCAGATTGTTGGTAAGCCTCTGAGGTGTTCCTTCAGTCATTCTTATTCTTGGGTTTCTTCGACGGCTTTGTATTCTACTTATACCTGGAATACGATGGTCGACTTGATATATTCAGCGAGTGAAGGACGAGTTTCTTGTACCACTCTTCTACCTTCGTATCACGTGATACGCGATATCTATCATGTATCCTGACTATGTAGGTGCATCCTTGATTAGAGTTATGTCTTCGACTAAGTTGTTGGTACCGACTTTCTTCAAGACTTACCCATGTCCAATTTGTGAATCAGCATAGGCAAGCAAGGTCGAATCCCGACTCAACTAACACAGCGATATATTATTCCATATGCCTCATAGTTCTATTTTTTCTTGTATTATATATGCATGTATTTATTATTTTTTTGTATTTATTTAAATTTTGTATCTCAATTATCACTTATACACGGGATGTTATTTTCTGATGAGTTATAATTTTTGACCTTGTTTTAGCATGCGTGTTTTACTCGTCAAGTTTGAGGAAATTCTGAGAGGAAATTTTTCTAAGGATGGGAGAGTTGTGAGACTCGCCTCACATAATCGGTATTAATATTCGGAACGTATTTTGTAGTGTATTTCATACTTTCTTGGTTTTTGGAACGCTTTAAAACTTTTCCTAAATTATAAATTTTCTTCTTGACTGGCATACCGACGGTGTACCGGTGTGTACTGACGGTATACCGCACGAGGGATATTTTTCACATTTATATATTTTTGATTTTAGATATTTTGATGAATAGTATTTAGATATTTTGATTAATAGTGTTTAGATATTTTTATGAATAGTGGTGATACATTATATTATCCATTAGTTTCTTGGTTTTCTTCTGGACGGTCGAGATTAATCCTGATTGAGTCGCGAATCGCGATCGGACGATCACGATTAATTTACCCCTTCTATATATATCCTTTGATTTTTTTTCTTTCCTCTCTTTTCATTTTTTCACTCTCTCTTCATTTCTTCTTCTCTTCTCTTCCCTTGGGCTATTCATGGGAGCCAGCCTTGAGGCCTGGGGTGTGGTGTCAAACCCCCCTAGGAGGAGGAGTAGAAGCTTAGACTTGGTTGCTAGAGACTCTAGGCAAGTACATCTTGCTCAAAAGTGACATGACCAAGCTTTATTTTCATTTTTCATAGAAAGTAAAGTTTTACTGTTCTATAATATGCTTCTCTAAGTTGTTGACATCTTTAGCATATAGCATTTTTGGTTTTGATCGGTGATATTGTGTAGATCCGTGTTTCTAGATAGTATTTTCGAGTATTTTGATGTATTTCTTTTTCTATCATTAAAATCAGTAAAAAAAAAGTAACACTTTCATGTTATAGAATATTCAATTGTATGCGATTTTGACTTTTGAAATTTTGAATTTTGATTTAAAATGAGGTTTTTATGGCCGAAACAAGTTTTGCCACTTTTTCAAGTTTTTGTCGCTGTTATAAAATGGTATATCGGTGGTTTACCGGTGTATACCGACGGAATACAGAACTTATACCCCGTAAACTCTCTGTCTTTTTGTCAGAATACCGTCGGTATACTACAATATACCGCTGATATACCGATTTTTGCTATTTTTAGCAGATTTGAACTAGTTTTTGTCCCATTTTGCCCGTTTTCGTCCGTTTTTACTATTTTTACAATCTAAATGATGTCTTATCATGCTCTCATGTTGTTATATAGCTAGAAAGTGATGTACACCCTATAAATATGTCACATGTTTATGTTCACGTATTGTTCTATGTCTAGATTCGAGATAGTGGCTCGTAGTAGCGCACTCATGTGTTGATTTCCTTATTAATTTCTAGATCAAAGATATGAGTACATATTTTTTCTTGACACCATGGATATAGGTTGTTAAATGTTAAATCTATTGCATCTTAGCACTAGACAATCGAGTGTGATTATTATTCCGTGTATCGCATAAAATTAGTACGGGGATGTTCGCAAGTGATAACTTACGAATTACTCGTACATAGTACACGTCATCTTAAGAAATCTTGAGTATCCACGACTTGAGAATTTGACATGAATATGATAAGGTAAATTACTAGTAAATTTAAGTAGATCATTGTAGGAGGAAATTTACACTACCAACCCCGAGCTCCAAGGGCCCCGTCAGGCATGGCTTAACCCTGCTGGGCAAGGGCTCCAGGACCTACCAGGTTTGCGCGTACCGATACACGATCAAGTCATATGTCGTGCCGGGTTGTGGCATAGTCACTTATATGTTTCATATGTTACGATCGAGTCCTATGTCGTGGCGGGTAGCGGCACAGTCAGTTATATGTTTTCTTTTACACGTTATGATATGGTTGTTCACGTTATATTCAAGACACGTTTCTTCTACCAAAAGTCTTATTGACCAATAGATGTAAAAGTTACTCGTACCCCAGGACATCCGAGATTCTGTAGTCAGGTAGTTGCGAAGATCCTCAACTTGCATTTTAGTAACTAGGTTTGTGATAACCATAGTTAGTTAATGATAGAAAGTCGTAGGCAATGATTGGCAGTGCACTTTGGTAGTGCGTTACTTTATATGCTCTTTGTGTCGGTGATTGGCCAGTAGCTAAGTTCTGCTGGAAAAAAGATCTGGAATCCCGATCCTTGTTTAGTTTAAGGGTTGTTGCTTCGACTTCGAGTTGTTCCTAAGTCCCTTGTTGCTTATCAGCTTATTAATCTTTATTACTTTATTGTTCAGTATTTCCATCTGGTTATTTCTATTCTCGCGATGCGTGCATTGGTACTGCACTAGTCTCAACCCGTATTTATTTATTAATGTATATGTGCTGTTGTTGTGTTGTTGTTGGGCTTTGTCGTTCACCTCGAACTTTTCTTGTGGAACTTGCTATTTGGGGTTTTGACCCCACTTGTTTTATATGGCCAGGTTCCATAGTTGATCTCGAGGTTCTACCATCTTCTTCTTCGAATGGATCGCACTCAAAGGACTGACACGGATTAGCGAGTGTGTTACCTTTATCTTCCACTCTATTTTTGTACTTTTATTTGATGGTGTTTAGCCAAGGGCATGTGTTAGTCCTTGTATCTAGATTTTGTTCCCTCCGTCTATAGACGACATGAATGTATATTCTGGACCGTGGCTAGTTGTACATCTATGTACCTTTGGTATATTCAGTTGTGTATATTTTATTATGTCATCTCTCATGATTATATATGCATTTGTGTTGGGACGTCTTACCCATCTCACATGTAATTTACCTTTTATTGCTTATTGTGTTGTTTGGATTGAGATATGACTTGGCTAACCATAGGAGTCATTAATGGCATGCTAGGGACCTCCCACTTGTCTTCTAGGCAGTCGTAATCGTATAATGGGGTACTAGCGTACTCTGATATACATAGTTGGCTTTGTTTCATCCCTACTTTCCAATATTCTGGTTCTGGGGCGTTACAGAATCGACCCTTGATCTCTCCAAACTATTATTGTTTGTCATATGCTTGTGAGCCATAATCTGGCTAGTAATATGTCATTAATGATCTTGAAGGGTCGGATCCATTAGCAATGCTGGCATCTAAATCCATCACCATTACCATGCAAACAGAGGGTCAATTTGGTTTCCAATTCAAAGGCTATACTACTCGTAATAGATTAACTAGAAAATGTTATGTGAGAATTGAAGGGGGTCACTACAACGATTTATACGTGTTTTGTATTAGTAGTGCATGTCAAATAAATTAACATTACTTAAAAAATTGCATATTAAAGTAACACTTAATTTAATTTTGTAAAAAAAGAAGTAAAATGTTACTTTGAAACCAAAAAATAACACGTAATTTGGAGAACGGTTAGTAAAATAAATGTCAAAGTAATTCATTCGTGTCAAGTTAGTGCTAACACCATCATCAGACAAAATTAAAACACTTTGCTCGCCTTACCAAAATGCTATGATACTTACTAGTAGTATCTTAAATGGTGTACCGAAATTTAATTGCGTGCATTGTCAAATTTACACTTTTTTTAGTTTTATCGATGTCAAAATTGCATATCACATGTAATTTTAACTAAAAACTTGAAGTAACAGATAATTGTGTCACAAAAAATAGCACTTAATTTGACGTCAGTCATGGTGACGCTAAAAAAAACATATTGAAGTGATTGGTTAGCGATGAATAATAGAAAAAATATTTTAAATACTTTTAATAATTGAAGGTTTTGTTATATATTCATAGCCATGCAATAATAATTATGATATTTTGATTGGTAAAATATTTCATGGAAATCGAAAATCGTAGGAATGATATTTAAGCTGTAGTTAAGTTTTTATATCATACTGGATAATACTAGAAGAAGTGGTACATTTCATTGTCCATGATAATCTTATTTTATATCATAACTTACAAATTATATATATATATATATATATATATATATATATATATATATATATATATATATTGTTCTAATGATACAATTGACTCCACCTTTTGGCCTAATTGGTGGGTGGCACTGGATTATTTATTAGGTTTAGACATAAAGGGACTTCATGGTCAATTTCTTTAAATTCATTGTCCATAAGCTTTGATGAGTACTTCACGCTTGATGGGTGTCGCGTGATAGTCTACTTCTTGCTTGATCTCTCCAAATCCGTTAGCATCGATGAATGCTTCAGGTTTGGTGGGTGATGTTGTATGGTGTATCGGGTCTGGGCCCCCAGGGGCTTCACGCTTGATATCTCCAAATCCATTAGCATTGACGAGTGCTTCAGGCTTGGTAGGTGATGCATGATGGTGTATCGGGTCTGGCCCCCCAGGGACTTCATGCTTGATGTCTCCATATCCATTGGCATTTATGAGTACTTCAAGCATTGTGGTTGTTGCACGATGGTGTATCGGGTCCGGGCCTCCAGGGGATTCACGCTTGATTTCTCCATATTTAATAGCATCGATGAGTGCTTCAGGCTTGGTGGGTGCCACAAGATGATGTATCGGGTCTGGACAGCCAGGGGCTTCACGCTTGACATCTTCCAATTGATTAGTGCCGATATCTTGGTGCTCCTCCATCAATAGGTTTTTAATGTGTAGAGATCCATTAGCAATGCCTAGAGACATTGCAAAAGCCATCACCAAAAAGAAGAAGAACGCTTTTGTTGCCATTGAAAATATTAACAGTACATGTAAATGGTAGATTAGAAGGTTATATATATGCAAATGGAGGGTCATTATAGCTATTTATAGGCCTTTTGTCGAATGAATGTAAAAGTAACACGTCATATTAACCATAAAAAAACTATCACCTATTTTTGTAAAAAAAAATAACAATAAGTTGACATGGTAAAAAGATAAACATGTCAAACTAATCCATTCATGCCTAAAATAAAAACCATATTTAGTATATCTTGAAATTTTATGTTCAGTTATATATATACAACAACCAAGTAATAATACTGGTATTTTGATCGATAAAATATTTCGTACAAGATGAAATTATAATAATAAAATTGAAAGCTATATCTCTTAAGAGTAGTTTTTTTTGTATTTGGTTTGCTAGTTTGTTTTAGGTTGGATTTGCTTTTCTCTTTCATTTAAGAGAAATAGAGAATTGTCCAAACCTAAAACCAAACTATAAGAAATTAGCAAATTAATAAAAGTGTTTTTAAGTTGAGAAATTTTAGCCAAATACTAGGAATGACCTATTTATGTATCACACTAGCACAAAAAATAACACACACCGGTAATTGAAAAAAAGGTCGATCTATTGCTCTAAATCATATGTTAAATCATACCCATAGTATAAAACAAAATGGTACAATCGTTATTTTTAAGAATATGATAAAAAATAATATGTTCATCAAATCTTATCTATCTTCGTAGTGGGAGATGACCTTGATTTAGAATTTTATGAGGATACACGTGACTATTCCTTGACTGTTGTCTAAAGTCAACACATTGATTTTTATTAATGTTCATATTTCGTTCAACATAACACTATAAACTATTTTTTATTATTTTGATGGCAAAAAGCTACTAATGGCAGTAAATTCCCAAAGAAATTGCATTATTGAAAGTGATAGTTTGCTAGAAACTTAATCCTTGGAGCCTTATTCTTACCTCCTAGTAAAATCACCCACATGGTTCCCTCCTTAGGGTCACCACCCCATGTGCATCTCTCAACAACACACCCAAGTATATATGTTGAGATAACTCATGGTACATTTTCGATGTGGGACTAAAATTTACAAGGCATGTTGAGAGGAAGCTCTCTCAATGTAAAGAAAGCACCAACAATCCCCCACATATCGTAATATATATATATGTGTCCAGGGTTGAGCGTTCCCCACAGTAACTGTCCATTTTGTATTAGGATAGATGTCGCTGACGACTTGAATCTTCCCGCATGGGTTAAATAACAATGTGATACAAGAATGCACTACGCCTTGAATTCTGCACCACAATTGTAATTCTTCCCACTCACAAAGTTTAGTTACGTGTGCTTCTGGCTGCACATTAAAGGCCCTGTGCCAGCCTGGTTTCAGTGTATAATTTTGGGCGTCTACAAGTTTACCCTCAAGAGACGGCCTGACATCTCTTTCCATACACTATAGGTGAGTTCTTTATTAAAGAGATATGGCATGAAGCCTTGCGCTTCCTTGCGGTGCTACGCCGCTATGACATGGCCTGAAGCCGAGGCATTACCCCTACTTGGGAACTCATCGTAGTGTCATACTACTGTAGCATGAGGTCACAGGCCTCTTTGTAGTGCCAAACTACCCAGCATGAAGCCTAAGGCTTCCTTGCGGTGTTACGCCGCAACGACCTGGCTTGCAATGTCGAGGCTTTACTCCTACCTGGGTACCTCATCGTGGTGTCGTGCCACTGTAACATGGGGCCATCCTCCTCTTTGTAGTGCTATCTACAACTCTTTAATTACGTTATACAGCATTAGGCTACCTGCCTATTTGCGGTGCTACGCCGCTATGACTTGGCTTGGAAAGCCGAGGCATTACCCCTACCTGGGAACCTTATGGTGGAGTCATCCCACTGTAGCATGGAGTATCACTCCTTGTAGTGCTGCTCTACCGTGCTTCCTGTAACGCACACCAGGCATTCACTCTGCCTGAGAACTCATTAAGGCGTTTAAGCCAACCGTCCACAGGATCTATTTTTTCTGCAGAAAATATACATAGTAGACAACAGTGGTTATGGGTCCGTATCCCTTCCATGTTCCAGAGAACAAGTACCCACTGTTACCTGATAGTTTCCCAGTCAGTGATCCTCCTTTGAACCAAAAGTTAGATGCCTAGTAGATTTCTCTTTGAACTAATAGCATAAAACTTTATGGTAGGATTACAAAGACACACTATCAGAATGCCTTCAAGCCCATTTTACAAGCTGTGTCATCGACCAACTGGCGCTTGAGGCCCTTTGAGAACGGATCTGCCAGGTTCTCCTGACTCCGAACATCAATCACTGCAATTATACCTCTTTTGATAAGATCGTGTACTGCCCTGTGCTTCAACCGCACAGTCCTCTTCTTTTCGTTGAAGAGGTCATTTGATGCCACCGCCGCAGTCGCCTGGTTGTCACAGTATATCGGTATCGCCGGTATCTGAGCCCCAACCACTAGAAGATCATACATGAGCTCCCGAAGCCATTCTGCTTTATCTGCTGCAGTTTTAAGTGCATAGAATTCAGATTCCATGGAGGAACGAGAGAGTATAGTCTGCTTCTTCGACTTCCACGATATAGCAGCTCCATCCAAGGAAAAGACATATCTACTTGTGGATCTCTCGGTTTCCACCTCTGAACACCAGCTAGCATCACTGAAGCCTTCCACTACTGTCGGATACCCGTTGTAGTGCAGTGCATATGTCTGAGTCTTCTTGAGATATCTTATCACCCGCTTTACAGCTTTCCAGTGCTCAACCCCTGGGTTGCTTGTGAACCGACTCAGCATTCCCACGGAGAAAGCTATGTCAGGCCTTGTGGCAGTGGTTGCGTACATCAAACTTCCGATAACGCTAGAATACTCCAGCTGCCTGACGCTTTCCCTTGAGTTTGGCTTCAGCTTCTGATCACACCTATTTGGCGTATCGATCCCTGGAAGATCCTTATACCCATAGCGTGTGAGCATCTTCTCAATGTATTGAGATTGTGACAGCGCTACTCCAGTGTCTGTCCGGATGATCTTTATGCCCAAGATGACATTTGCATCCCCCAAGTCCTTCATACTAAACTTGGTTGAGAGAAACTTCTTTGTCTCTGTGACACAGCCTATATCCGTACCTAGGATTAGCATGTCGTCCACGTACAGACAAACGATGACTCCTCTTCCATCAGCGAACTTTGTGTAAACACATTTGTCCGTTTCGCTGACTCTGTAGCCGTTTGACCTAATAACTTTGTCAAACTTCTCATGCCACATCTTGGGAGCTTGCTTCAAATCATACAATGATTTCACCAACTTGCAGACTTTGTCTTCAAGACCTTTGACGATAAATCCATCTGGCTGTTGCATGTAAATCTCTTCGGTCAGCTCCCCATTCAGGAATGCTGTCTTTACATCCATATGATGTATCACCAACTTATGTATAGCTGCTAGAGCGATTAACATCCTGATGGTGGTTATTCGAGCTACTGGAGCAAACGTGTCAAAGTAGTCTATCCCCTGTTTCTGAGAAAATCCCTTGGCTACCAGCCTGGCCTTGAACTTGTCAATAGTTCCATCTGCCTTCATCTTCTTCTTAAAGATCTATTTACATCCGATGGGTTTTTCTCCTTCAGGTAGATCTACCAACACCCATGTGTTATTGGAGGTGATAGAGTCAAACTCGTCATTCACTGCCTCTTTCCAGAAGACAGCATCTCTGGTCTTCATCGCCTCATCATAGGTAAGCAGATCTGCTTCCACATGATAGTTGACAAAGTCATCCCCGAAGTCTTTCGGTCTCCTTGCTCGCTTAGCTGACGGCTCTGCGAGTTCTGGTACAAGAGTTGTTTCATCAACAACAGCTTCTTCTTGGACTACTGGCCCATATGAGATTTCAGTCTCATTTGCACCTACATCATTTTTCGAAATGTCCGAAAGAACAATGTTTTTGTCTTTTGCAAACTTATCTTCAACGTATTCAGCATCGCGAGATTCGATGATACGATTTGACTCAATATCAAGAAATCTCCTAGCATCATTCTTTTCGGCATACCCCAAGAAGATCGCCTTCGTAGTCCTTGTCCCTAGCTTCTGAATCTTCAGATCTGGAAGCTTCACATACGCAAGACACCCCCACACTCGAATGACATTTAAGTTTGGTCTGACTTTGAACCAGAGTTCATGAGGAGTTACGTCTGAAGTTGCATATGGCACTCTATTTAGAATAAAAGTGGCCGTCAATACAGCTTCTCCCCAGTAGCATTTAGGAAGACCCGCGGTTAGCAGCATTGAGTTCATCATTTCTGTCAACATTATGTTCTTCCTCTCCTCTACTCCATTGGATTGAGGAGAGTATGGAGCAGTAGTCTCGCATATGATTCCATGTTCTTTGCAGAATGATGCAAATTTATGAGACCTGTACTCCCCACCTCGATCACTTCTTAACCTCTTGAGTTGTTGTCCAGTCTGCCATTCAGCTTCGGCCCTGAACTCTCTGAACTTCTCGAAGGCTTCATCTTTAGACTTGAGCAAGTATACGAACGCGTATTTGAGAAGTCGTCGATGAAGGTTATGAAATACTTCATCCCGACCTTCGTGGAGAAATGTTTGAAGTCACAGATATCGAAGTGCACCAACTCCAGAAGATCTGTGCTTCGATTGACCCGATGAAAGAGTTTCCTGGTGATCTTCGTCTGAGCACACACTTCACACTTCTCCACCTTACCCCCACATTTGGAGATTAGTCCTAGACTAGACATTTTGTTAATTCTTTTACAATGAACATGTCCTAGTCTATTATACCACAACTCAAGAGAATAATCAGAAAATGCAACTGCGTGAATGTCATCAAACTGGTTGACAAGCTGAATTTTAAACATTCCTTCGGTTTGATAAGCCTTCCCGAAGTATGTTCCTTTCTTGGACATCACCATCTGACCAGCATTGATGTCCATCCTCAAGCCTGCGTTGCAGAGCAGGCTCCTAGAGATCAGGTTCTTGGCAATCGCCGGAACATGCTTCACACCTTGAAGCGTCAGAGTGTTCCCAGAAGTGAGTTTCAGTTCCACGGTCCCGATCCCCAGAACTTTAGCTTGGGCCTGGTTCGCCATGACAACCTTCTCAGATATCGGTTGGTACGTGACGAACCATTCCTTGCCAGAACAGACATGGCAAGTCGCACCAGTGTCTATGCACCAGTCAGAGTCAACCCCCACAGTTGTGACCTGTCCGATCATAGCAACAATATTAGAAACCAATGAAACCTTATTAGGCTCACCTTTCTCTGATTGTTTAGGCTTAGATCTGCATTCACTCTTGTAGTGGCCTTTCTTGCCACAATTGTAACAAGTCATGTGGGACTTAGTCTTCTGTTGCTTGAAAGAAGGACCCTTCACTTTTAGATTAGTGAAGTCCTTCTTCTTGGGATGAGAAGCCGCCTACTTCCCCTTGGGATCTCTCGTCTGCACAAGATTGGCTTTAGCCAACTGTTTGGACAGAGTGTCCACCTTCTGTTGGGAACGCATCAAGTAGATCTCCTAAGCTAATGTCTAGCTTCTTTCTGTGCATCCTTGCATAGAAGGTACTCCATCCAGCAGAAAGTTTTGAAACGATCCCTTCGACGATAAACTTGCCGGAAAGGGGCATCTCTTCGTCTTCCAGTTTCTGACGCAGCTTCAGAAATTCCTTCACCTGTGGCAGCATGGACTTTTCGTCCTCAAAGAGCAATTTGTGATATTTTTTAACCACAAACATTTTGCTCCTGTTCATGTCTTCTTCATACAGATTTTCTACAGACTCCCATATGTCTCTGGCAAGTTCCTTATTCGAGTAGGATTCTGCCAGGGAGTCCTCCATAGCATTAAGGATGAGAAGCCTGCAGATGCTATTTTCCCTTCTCCATTTGGCCTGGAGTTTGGAAGCCGCATTGATTGTGGCAGTAGATCCAGTGTCTGGAACAGAGGGTTCTTCCTCCAACAGAACATGATCAACGTCTTTTAGTTGAAGAGTTAGGTAAACCTTTCTCTTCCAGACTTGATAATGCTCTCCATCGAACTTTTCCAACTTGCAAAAATCCGATTGGAGAAGCGAAGCATTAATGTTTTCCATCTACACGGATCTTGCTTTGAGATTGTTAGTCCCAGGGCTTGATCAAAGATGGTAAAACAGATGCAACAAAGATCTACGAAGATACAAATACCAAATAAGCCGATTACAATATGGAGGAGGAAAATAAAGAAGAGAAGATCTCTCGTTCTTCCTTGCAAACGTGTTGCAATTGGGACAGAACGAGTTACAATAATCTAGAGAGAGATGAGAAGAAGAACAATGCTGGGGTGTCAAAACACCGTTGCTCAAAGCAAGATTCGCCCCACACGATCTGCTTCCAGGAACCAGCAAGTTTGAAGAACTTGTGGAACGCTCGAAGTCACCTCTGTTCTGGCTCCTCGGATGGACTTACAATGGCGGCAGCAACTCTCTCTCTCTTTCTCCTTTTCTGACTTATATTTTCATTGTAACCACAAAGGAGGCCAGAAGAGAGTATTTATAGAGAGAGGGTGGAAACCCTAGCCACCTATTCAGTCATGGAAAGATTGAATCAAATTCCAAAAAGATAGCAACGAGATTAATTCAAATCCTAAAAGATATGAACGAAATTAATTCAAATCCCACAAAGATAGGATCTGAATTAATCGCATTGATTCAGCCTTACCATAACTGACTTGTAATCTGCACAGTCAGCAGAGCCCTCCATGCGGCAGCAGCAGCAGTCTGGCCGCATGAGCCTCATGGCCGTAAGGACCGCATGGGCCGCATGGACCACATGAGCCGCATGGACCGCATGAGCCGCATGGGCCGCATGAGCCGTATGAGCCGCATGGCCGCATGAACCGCCAACAAAATGCCACATTACGCCTCATGAGCCCATAAGCCCGAGTCCGAGTCGAGTCCGAGTCCGAGTCCGAGCCCGAGTCGTTAAGCCCCTTTGGGGCTTAGCTCCAAATGGAAATTAATCCAAGAGAATGACAAAGGCATTAATGCTTAATCCTTGGAGCCTTATTCTTACCTTCTAGTAAAATCACCCACATGGTTCCCTCCTTAGGGTCACCCCCCATGTGCATCTCTCAACAACACACCCAAGTATATATGTTGAGATAACTCAAGGTGCATTTCCGATGTGGGACTAAAATTTTACAAG
>JANAVB010029400.1:0-12648 GCA_029216955.1 Iris pallida | reverse complement strand
TTCTATATATATATATATTTTTTTATGTGTGTGTGTGTGTGTGTAAAAAAAAAATAAAAAAAAAATATTATAATATAATATAATATAATATATATATAATATATATATATATATAATATATATATAAATATATATATATATATATATATATATATATATATATATATATATATATGAAAAAAAAAAAATATATATATGTTATATATGTATATGTATACATACATAACTGTTTAACCTATGTATTTTATGTAATATTGTACATATGTTATACTTTAAATATATGTAAATACGCTTGTCATATCTATATGACTACTATGTATAATTTTACCTTGATAAAATATTAATATTTATTTTGTACTTTTACCACTTTGTATTTTGTGTATTTTAATTACTGCAACCATTTGGTGTCCAAGCCTAGCATGGGTTTTTGGGCCCAAATATGTTTTCACACATTCAAGACATGTACAAGCCATATTGGACTTGATTCATGGCCTTGGGTCCTGTTTTGAACTCTGGTTCAAATTATGTACATGGACAAAATATGCAGATAATTAATTATTTAATTTCAGATTGTGTACCATGCTGTTTTGAATTTCTAAAAATACTTAAATTACTGTTAAAATTCTGGAAAAATAGAATTTAGATACTATCTTAATTTAGCTAATTTACCATAGTTTTTACAGTATTTAATTTAGTTTTGCCACTGTTTTGGCGTATGAAACCAGAACTCATTTTCTGTGTACTTATGAAAACTGATTTTATAAAATACATGTACTGGTTAATAAATTCCAGAAAAATTATAATAAATTTCTATAATTAACAAGGTTCATTTTGGTACCTTATTTTATGTAAGACTGAGCTTTTTGTCTATCTTAAAAATTGTTGGAACATAATTTACATTTGATTTATTTATAGAATAATTACGACTTGTAACTTTTTGTGTTATTTTGAGTTATAGCCATATTTAACCTCACCCCTCACTAGTGTAAAGACCCTAGAAAGTTAGTTATAGTAGTGTGTCACCCCACATTGGTCTCCTACTAAGTCATCATTTTGGCTAGGTGCTCAGTCACAAGTCGTGTTGCACCAATTAATGTCTTAGTGTTTTAGCTTAGTGTAAAAACTAAGTTTATGTATTTATTTCTACAGTGACGAGTTACCAAGCATCTATAGCATTTTATCACAGCTTTGCTTTGCTAGAGGCAAGTAATTTCTAAGAACTTTATATACTGCTATAACAATAAATGTGAATTTCCAACCATGTTAAATGCTGATCCTTGGGGTAGCAAGTTAAAATCTTACATGTTGTATTACTTCTAGTCTTGCCATGTTTAGGACAGTTTTCATATCTCTCACATGTTTAAATAACGGGTTTAAGGAAAAAACTGTTAGTAGTGTACGTGATCATGACCCCCTTCTCCGTATGTATTTACCGAGCACCGCTATATTCTATATAACCTTGTCGTATGTCTGATCCCGCATTTGCGTATGGATATACGCCGATGCCGTTAAGGGTACGTATGTCTTTCTAGTCTTGCCTTAGGATCGATTTTAGGACCGACGCCTTGGTCTATTTTGTGTCTTTTAGACCGTTATCGTGCCTTGCACTAATAGTGTACTCATACTTTATCGCTAGTCCTTCTCGTTCCAATAACGTCAACTTATCGCCTCGTGCTTGCCTTTCGTGCCATACTCTGGGACGTAACGACTCGGTCGTGCCATAAACTCGATTCGTGCATTAGTATGTCCGAGGTAGTGCCTCCTCGTTAAGTCTTACCTTTACTTATGTTGTGATGACGTAGCCGTACCGGGCATTTCGAGGCCGTGCCCAGCAACTCAAGCAACGTAACCAAACTTGCCCTACGGCCCTTCTCGACTTAACTCAAAACGTATAACTCGACTTGTGGATCCGGCGTTGAGAACTCAAGCACGACGCCGTATCTCGTGCCGAAGCACGTGTCTTTACGTATAGCCAAAATCGTAGGCTTTATAATTATTTGGGTGCAACCGAGCACATTTCACTATTCAACGTATACCGTGCTTACATTCCTTTGTTATGACCGACACCGTGCATGCGGATTCACGCCGCTTAGCACGCCAATTATCTATATGAAAGGCCACTGGCATGACAAGCCATCGCGGACATAGCTCGGGTAGGCGGCGGGTCCTTCGATGCAAGGTAGCTAGCCCCATGGAAAGCCCCCGACTACCCACGCAATAAAAGCATGCGCTGTTATAACGTCTACCCCCTAGGATGACTGGGCCGGTGCCCGGTCCCCGGCGTATAACCAGTCTAGGCAGAAATCCTTGTCGACAAGGTGTCCAATGACCACGTACCTACGAGACATCTAGATCACGTAAATGTATGGCCTAATTTGTTGGTACGACTGGAACAACACTTAGCAACTCGTGCTCTGAACCACCCTTTGCATTACGTGCATCGGGGCCGCGAGACTCCCAATCGAGGGACCGCCTCGAATATCTTAACGTGATGGATAGGACGCGAGACTCCCAACCGAGGGACGCCTCGAAATTCATTAACGTGGATAGGAATGCGAGACTCCCAACCGAGGGACCGCCTCGAACTTCATTAAACTCGAGGGAATGACTACTACATAGCCTGCCAACTTAACTTGAACAAAAGTTTTCCCGAAGTGCCATAGTCCGTGGCTAACTTTATATCGTGCCAACCGTGGCTCGTGCCTTTAACTGACTAATGCCCTACGCGACGCTATCACCCAAGTCATATGTTACATGACGGCCCTTGAGATCGTGGGACTATTTGACTTGACAACCGCAGAAAGAGCGGGACAGCACTTGGAATGACTTAGGTCGACCGGCATAACTTTGCCTAACTTACTCAAGCCTACAACTTAACCCGAGGGACGAGCCAAGGCTGTGCCAAGCCTTGCACAGTGAAACGTCATGCTTTATCGAGCATTTACGGGCGACGCCTATGACTTAGGCTAACTCATCGTTTGTGTCGAATACCAACTTTCCCTCTCCCAAGCGGGACGAAGGATCGAGTGTCATTTTCAAAGCACGCTGAGCACCAACTCTAATCAGACCGTGGGGTTTTCTATGTTCTAAACTCGACTCGATCCGTAGGGATAATTCTCTTTAGCTATGTGGATTCGTCTCTTTTATTATTAAGCCTACTTGTGCAAGTTGAAAACACACGAATTATTAAGTGAAGGCTGAGATGAGGCAAGTTCACCGAAACTATCCCACCTGAGCGATGTCTTCGAGTCGCCGTTGTAAGGCCAAGTCCGAATGCCGTCGGCATTTCGATTCCTCCGATTGACTTCGCGGGATGGGACACTACAACATACACCACTCAGAACAAGTATCGTCCTCGAGACTTTCCTGAAGGCAAACCATCCTACCATTTCTATGGCCAAGACTTAATCGTACACACTCCGCCTACGTGTTTCTTCGATTCCGAGCCACATCGTGCTATCGCTAACTTAGTCATAAGACACACCAACCGATCAACCAACATTCAAACTCGTGTCAATTCAACGATCGCGTTACCATCAACATTTCTTTGAAACTTACGATTTCAAAATCCTCGACACTTTCCCGTTCCTTAAGTCTCACTTGATTCAACGTATCACTTAGTTGGATCGTGCACATATTCTAGGCGTCCCCAAAATACATGTATTTTAGCCAAGCCTCGTGATAGAGAATCCGCCATCACCACTCGAGTCAGATCGTGCACATATTCGGGCGTCCCTGATATACGTGCATGTCAGCCGAGACTCGCAAGTGGTGCCTCCACAATTCCTATCACTTCGCACCGGAACGTCTGCCTAACCGCTAGGCTATGTCTTTCGTCAGTACTGGAATCATAGTTCCCAAACAACGATATCAACACTGACCTCCTCATAAGGTCAAACCAAATCGATGGTACGGGGTTTTCTACCCAAGCTCGCATCACTCCGATTTCTAAACATCGAGCATCGATTTCCTACGCACATTCCGATATCCGTCGCACGGGGTACGAGTCGTTCGGTAAAGCCCTCCTACGATAACTCACGTTCTAACCAATTTTACGTCATATCAATATCGTTCGTTCATCAAGCCGTTTCGCATAGTTTATATCTTCGAACACGTTCAACATTAGTTTGCCTATTGTTCATTCTCAAATCAAGCAAGCTATGATACAATTCATCTCTAAACCATAATTCACATTTCACGTTTTCGAAATTATCTATTCCAATTCACGTAATCGATCACAAGGTCGTCCGACTTAACAATATGTTGTGCTCCGATCTCACGCGAGACAGATTATCCACGGTGGACACGAATCACCATGCACGCTTCCGCAAGATATTCATTCTCATCGGAACGTAACTCTTGTTTTGTGTCTAGACTAATTCATTCTCGATGCGCGGATTGGACCTACTCAATCCTCAAGTTTTATTCAGTCATCAATCACAAGTTCTAACATTCTCGAGTTCTCCTTCGCATCAAGCCAACAAGTAGAGACAATCATAGTTATCGTGTCCTGATTTCCAAGTTCGATCATTCCCGCGACATGAATCACTATGTCAGCGCTCACGCGGAACGATCGCCCCAAATCCGACGTAACGCATGTGCGAGGCTGGAGTCGCGCTCGTACAAGACAAGAATGTCGACGCTGTGGTTATCCGCGTAATCACCAAGATACGATCACTTTCATCCAACATTCGTCTCAACCAAAGTCCTAAGTATTGCATCCATTTGGAACGATAACACTTGCGCGATCATCATTCACTGTGTCAGATGACCCCCGACTTATCGTATATCGTCTTTGATACGCCTCAATATCATCGACGATATACATAACCTGGCGATCCTCGTTTGCAACGAATTCTGAGTCGTGCGAATGATGCTATCATCCGACAAGATAATCTCTTCGACATCCAAATTCAATTTTGATCATTACCCCTCGAATCGTTCACAACATCATTTCGACAAACCCAAATTCATGTATCGTTCATTCGTCTATCTTAAGTCATCGACCAACGTATTTTCTCAATTCGTAATATTCCTTGCTAACTCAATCATCGAACGATATCCATTCCAATCCTCAGAGTCATTCACGTAACTTTGAAATTGAACATTTCATGCACGCTACCTACCCGTCGTGTTAACTTTTTGTATACGATTCGTATCAATTTCCTCGATTCGATTTCACCTACTCAATCGTTTTCGCTCGAATGATTTTCAAGACAGACCATACACCACTCGGGATTCGAGTCATCTAATCTAGTCCAAATCACGTTCGCGTTATTCGCTAAGACATGTTTCGGATTTGTTCGACGAATCCCTAACGTAATCGTTCACGTCGCATCGACGCACTAAGTCGTTCGTACTATTCCTCAAAATCCGTGTATGCCTAAGCGTTAGTCCAATAGCACTTCTATCGATATACACTCTAAGTGTATCCCCGTTTCCGATCGAGCGATACTTAATATTGCTCGCGACTCGTTTGCACCAAAAGGTCGAGGTGCGCGATAATCGGCACAACTTAGCCAAAGGCTGTGTGCATAACCATCACGTTCGAACTATACTTCGGTCTCGTGTGCTCGTTTGCTATTGTTAGCGTAAGGTTGTTCAAGCACGCAACGCGTTTGCTAACTTTTAGCACGTATCTTTTATCAACTCAAGGTCAACACCGTTCGGCCCAAAGGCCTACCAACGTATCCGGTAATGGCCTACCGATGCGTTCGATGGAACGCTTGTACAAGCTTTCAAAAATATTAGACTTATTGTATGGACATCTCGTGGGACAATTCAGAGAGAGCGCACCAACGATAACAACTTTGCGGAAGCAACTTTTCAGAGTTCGCAGAAACAACGGAGTTAAAGAATTCAATCGATAGTCCAAGGACGTAAAGCCGTGCTCTAATACCACTATGTCAAGCCCTGCTCCTGTAGGAGCAATCGTCCTCGCTAAGGTGTGATGCCGCACGAGCCTAGATTGCGCTCGTGCAAGGCGGGTTCCATAACGGCCGATTACAGCGGTGGCGAGGGGGTCATCGCACAGAAGTCCCAAGCAGAGACAATAAACACGCAGCAGAAATTTAGAACAAAACACAAGTCATTCGCACTTTATTGATATCGAAACAACAATTATATTGGGGGCGCAAGGCCGAGATTACAATCACTCAAATTCACTCGTCTCACATTATAAATTACTCTGCTCTCTCTCATCTCTCAATACTTGTCTTGAGCCAGCGGATGCTTCGGATAAGCGATGTCCATACATTATGTCCCGTATAAGTCTTCGATTCCATGCGACCGCACGCTTCGAATTGCCAAGGAACTCCGTGCCTCGACACATCCAAGCGAGCTCCGCGCCACGAGCTTCTACCTGTGCCTGTACATGGAAACTGTATGTTGTCAGTACTCAACTGTACTGGTGGAGTGAGCTCCTCGCCCACCCATACAAAACCGACACGTTTATTTTACTTTGTACGATACAAGCCCCTTTACGATTGTCTTTCTAGTCTTGTCTTAGGATTGATTTTAGGACCGACGCCTTGGTCTATTTTGTGTCTTTTAGACCGTTACCATGCCTTGCACTAATAGTGTACTCATACTTTACCGCTAGTCCTTTTCGATTCAATAACGTCAACTTATCGCCTCGTGCTTGCCTTTCGTGCCATACTCTGGGACATAACGACTCGGTCGTGCCATAAACTCGATTCGTGCTTTAGTATCTCCGAGGCAGTGCCTCCTCGTTAAGTCTTACCTTTACTTATGTTGTTATAACGCGGGCCGTACCTGGCATTTCGAGGCCGTGCCCAGCAACTCAACGCAACGTAACCAAACTTGCCCTACGGCCCTTCTCGACTTAACTCGAAACGTATAACTCGACTTGTGGATCCGGTGTTGAGAACTCAAGCACGACGCCGTATCTCGTGCCGAAGCACGTGTCTTTACGTATAGCCAAAATCGTAGGCTTTATAATACTTTGGGTGCAACCGAGCACACATTTCACTATTCAACGTATACCGTGCTTACACTTCCTTTGTTATGACCGACACCGTGCATGCGGATTCGCCGCTTAGCATGCCAATTATCTATATGAAAGGCCACTGGCATGACAAGCCATCGCAGACATAGCTCGGGTAGGCGGCGGGTCCTTCGATGCAAGGTAGCTAGCCCCATGGAAAGCCCTCGACTACCCACGCAATAAAAGCATGCGCCGCTATAACGTCTACCCCCTAGGATGACTGGGCCCGGTGCCCTGGCGTATAACCAGTCTAGGCAGAAATCCTTGTCGACAAGGTGTCCAATGACCACGCACCTACGAGACATCTAGACTCACGTAAATACATAGCCTAATTTGTTGGTACGACTGGAACAACACTTAGCAACTCGTGCTCTGAACCACCCTTTGCATTACGTGCATCGGGGCCGCGAGACTCCCAACCGAAGGACCGCCTCGAACATCTTAACGTGGATAGGAATGCGAGACTCCCAACCGAGGGACCGCCTCGAACTTCATTAACGTGGATAGGAACGCGAGACTCCCAACCAAGGGACCGCCTCGAACTTTATTGAACTCGAAGGAATGACTACTACATAGCCTTCCAACTTAACTTGAAAAAAAGTTTTCCCGAAGTGCCATAGTCCGAGGCTAACTTTATATCGTGCCAACCGTGGCTCGTGCCTTTAACTGACTTACGTCCTACGCGACGCTATCACCCAAGTCATATGTTACATGACGGCCCTTGAGATCGTGGGACTATTTGACTTGACAACCGCAGAAAGAGCGGGACGACACTTGGAATAACTTAGGTCGACCGGCATAACTTTGTCTAACTTACTCAAGCTTACAACTTAACCCGAGGGACGAGCCAAGGCTATGTCAAGCCTTGCGCAATGGAAACGTGCATGCTTTATCGAGCATTTATGTGGACGACGCCTATGACTTAGGCTAACTTATCGTTTGTGTCAAATACCAACTTTTCCTCTCCCAAGCCGCGGGACGAAGGATCGAGTGTCATTTTCAAAGCACGCTGAGCACCAACCCTAATCAAACCGTGGGACGTTTTCCATGTTCTAAACTCGTCTCGATCCGTCGGGATAATTCCCTTTAGCTATGTGGATTTATTTCTTTTATTATTGAGCCTACTTGTGCAAGTTGAAAACACACGAATTATTAAGTGAAGGCTGAGATGAGGCAAGTTCACCGAAACTATCCCACCTAAGCGATGTCTTCGAGTCGCCGTTGTAAGGCCAAGTCCCAACGTCGTCGGCATTTCGATTCCTCCGATTGACTTCGCGGGACGGAGCACTACACCACCAATCAAATCGATCTCTACGACGTCTTGGGTAGCTTGTATAGTAGACTTGAACAGCCTAACTTGTTATCGCAAATGTATCGGACCCTCTATACCTCTTGCATACTTTCCATAGACCCATCTGCTCCTCCCCCATGAAACAGAAAATTTTTTTCTCCTCTTCTCTGGACCCATCTGCTCCTCCCTACTTCTCTTCTTCTTATTTGACTCTCTCAGCCACATATGATATCCAGCTCAAGTGTAGAGTCGGAGGAGAAGAAGTAGGCAGGAAGAGGAGGAAGAAGCAGCACAGCCGGCGGCATGACCTGGAGGAAGTACAGAGGTTTTGCTGGAGGTGCTGACGATTTTTCCAGGATGGTGTTGAGGAGCAAGCACCATCCTAGAAAAATTGTCAGCACCTCCAGCAAAACCTCTGTACTTCCTCCAGGTCATGCCGCCGACTGTGCTGCTTCTCCCTCCTCTTCCTGCCCACTTCTTCTCCCCCGACTCTACACTTAAGCTAGATATCATATGTGGCTGAGAGAGTCAAATAAGGAAAAGGAAAGTAGAGAGGAGCAGATGGGTCCAGAACATGGATGGAAGAGAACTAGAAAGCACTGATCCTTCCTATTGTGAGAACTATGAAGAGTAAGAAAGGAGAGGAGGGTCTTTGATTTTTGCGTTCATCATCATTAGAGGGAGCAACACTGGAAAAATTGTGACGTTGGTGGCATGAGAGAGTAAAAATCTGTACCACAAGACTAACAAAATTACTATGTAAGCATGTACTCACCAATAACCGGATGTAACTGGAGTTGTTGGGCCTATCGTACAGTAATTGGCCTTAACAAATTGGCATGGTACTAATTCAGAGATTGACACAGTACTAATTCATATGTCGTAGTCCAATACAATCCAGAGATTGACACAGTACTAATTCATATATGTAGTCCAATACAAATAGTCTAATACAAAAACAACCCAATACAAATAGTCCAATACAAATAAGTACTAACAGCTAATGAGAACTACGCAGTTCACGCAAACGCTCGGTGATACGATTACGCAACCACCTCGAATAAGTGGGATCGACGGCGACAGGAGAGATGTAGTCCATTGCAGGTGCTGGATGAATAGAACTCCCGATCTCACTAGCTACCGGTGCCACCTCCTCCTGAACAGTAGGAGGAGCCACCTCAGCATTCCGTGTTTCCTTCAAACGACGTGCCGCTCCTCGGGTCATGGGTGCCATCTGTGTTAACAAGGGCATATTGAGATGTGCATTATATTACAATTTCAGCATCATGTAGAGATGTGCATTACATGGCATATGCATATAAAATAAAACCACACCTAGGTAAATGGGTTCTCATTACCTGTCAATGAAATGCAACGGTAAAGTTCCCTTGCCTCTAACAAACTGATACTTACACATACATGTGACTAATACAAAGAATAACACAAAGACTCCCTTTACTAAAATCCAATTAATCCTATTTCATTTGCGTATGCTTCTAATTCTAGGAAATCCTATAACTAAAATCCAATTAACAAAAGTCGTACCTTTTTCAAAGTCTCAATCCAATTTCATTTGCGTATGCTAACTAAAATACTGATATCCAAAACTAATGGACCTATCAATGCCACCCTTTCTAAATAAATAGTGTATGCTAATACTCTGTCCACGCGTGACTACAAATGTTCTCCTTCCCTTGTAATCCCATTGGACTACTGCTATATGGTATATCATTACATCAGTTGCATACACATGCAACGTATGCTTGTAGTTACCCTATTTCTGCTACATCATTACATTCCTATACGATTTATCTATTTTGGTTTTTATTATCTATTAGGCCTGGTCTCCTCTTAACGCTCTAGAGCTTATACTAGAGGGTGATGCTAAGTGAGCTAACCTATATTCACATATTGTCACACTTGGGCAGGTTTCCTGATAGCTCATGTACAAATCAAAGTAGAAGCCTGGATGCATCATGCATCATCAAGGCTCAAGAGTGGAGATCAGGATATGGAGGTGGCCTGAACTTTTGCTACATGAAAGTGATTAGCAAAGATGCGTTTGATAACAAGGACAACCAAAAGCAAGGTCAATGTTTGAAAGACTAATTCAAGATATTGATTTTGAAAACAAGAGCAACCAAGTTACAAGTTGTATAATTCATGAGCTGTAGTAAAAAAAGTAACATAGAGTACCAATCATCAAAAACAAAAGTCGCAGCAGCTAAGACTAAGTTCCATCTATAAGCCTTTAAACAGTCAAAGAAAAGTTACATCAGTTAATACTAAGGTACCAAATCCCTACATTAGAGAGGAAGTACTAATTAACAAGCATACAAATGAAACTTCTCTTCTGAAATGCTAGGGGTTTGGCAAATTCATATTCAGGTACACTGGAACTGGAACCAAAACTATTGTGCCAAAAGGAAAACACCAAGAACGTCTCACTTATCTCAAGAGAATTCCAAGTTATACTTGTGCCAAGAATGTTCAGAAGGGAAGTGCTTCTATTCTATCACCTTGATTCCAAAAAAAATTGTTGGATATAATCAATAGGCAGGCAACCAATTGGTTATAGTGATGACTCTATTTCAAAAAGAGGGACTGAAGTATTGAGATCGTGTGTATTGGGACACTATAACAACAAAATGTATGTTTGTATAGAGAAAATTTTTGTTTGGAAGAAAATACAAGTTCTAGCCTCAAATAACAAGGTATATTTAACCCTAAAGTTCGTGTCGAGATAGCTCGTCACGTCATGACTCATGCTCCAAGAGCTGACTGTGTTTGTCACGACCCGCACCCACTGTGAGGGTACGAGAACGTAACAATGCCCAGGCTACGTCGCAGTATCGACAGTCGAACGCTGTCCTAGGTCACAACATCTAACAATATAATTCTAAGCAGTTTATACTCCTCGAATGGGGGTGACATGGCAGAAGTAAACTCAATCACAACTAAGGAAGAAGAAAGCACGATATGATATAAAACTCAAGAAAATACAGATGATCAGACAGTCTAAGATAACGTCTCAGCAGATATCCAGAGTACAAGATCTCAGCTACTGAATATGAAAGAATATACAACCCAGATCTCAAAGATAGAAATAAAGTCTATCTACTAGTCTCAAGACAACATAAGTAAGATAAAGCCTAACTAAGCTAATCTAGGCAGTAGGGTAGAGTCGTCAGCTAGAGCTGTCCCGTAGAAGGTATCCACACAGGCCTCCTCCTTATCCTCTGTAATATTTTCAACAGGTCCAGTCAGGACAGGAGCGAGTACAATACATCTCAACAGTTTCATAGCAGGTTAGAAAAATATAATCATGCAGTAAAGTAAGATATAGATACTAAAGAAAATGCAGTATGTAAACAAAGAGAGAGCTGTAATATAAATATCTACTATAAATAGAGACTAAACAGTGGCTAGTGAGTCAGAGTACAATATAGACATATAAATGGCATAGGAGATTCTGATGCTACACTATGGAAAGATTCTGATGCTACACTACTTGAATAATATTCACATGTCTACTTCTACACCCCTGTACCCGCAATCAATACACAAGGATCCAACCAGGTTATGTTATGATTCCATACAAAGGCCCCCGAAGGGTGGTACATGGATGTCCCATAAATAGGGATTCTAGGAGATTCTAGGATACCCAATAAATGGGATAAGATTCAATGAAGACTCTGTGATCATAAGAGTATATGTCACAAGTGATTAATGAACCAATGAAGCATAGTAATACGCTATGTAAGTGAAATGCACGGAACATGTAGTACCCGATGCTCCCTGAAGGGATAACATCTCAAGAAGGGATCCATATAGTACTAACCTGTGTGACCAACGTGACAGTATCAAGTAAAGTAATTTAATGTAGGAAAATAATTCTAAGCAGGATATAAAATGATCAGAAATGTACTCGCCTGTATCTGAGTGTCCGGATGAAATGTACTGTCCGAGAAGAGGTGTCTGGCTCCTAATCAGAACAGCACAAGTCACAACAAGTCTAAAATGATAACAAGATGCAATTCATTGCATTCTAAATGAATCTAGGTCAATCTAGGCCAAAGTCAACTCTTGGTCAACCTTGGTCAACCAAAGAAGTCAAACCTAGGTCAACAATGGTCAAACTAGGTCTAACAAGTCTAAATTAGGTCAAACTAGCCTATACTAGTCTATACAAGACTACCCAAGGCTACAACCCTATACTAGCACCACAAGTCATTACACACAATAGGGTAACATGTGATATTATAATATACATACAATGTATGTGATACCATTACACTATACACTATATAGATATATATATACATTACACATATTACTTATATATATATAC
>JANAVB010029399.1:0-48301 GCA_029216955.1 Iris pallida | reverse complement strand
TGAGATAGTCCCAAGTGGTGTGTAACACCAGTGACGCACATATAAGATAGTAGTATCACTACAACAAAAAAAACCTTTTAATGACGGCTAAAAAGCGTCATTAATGACGAACTATGACGCTTTTTTTTAAAGCAACCGTTATGAAATGGGTGTATAAATATTTTTTAAAAGCGTTATAAAAAGCTGTCATGAATAGTTTCTATAAAAGTGTTATGAATAGTTAATATATAGTGCACAATTCAGGACATTTTGAAAGCGTTATGAATAGATAATCTGTATAAGCTCAATTGAGAACATTTATAACACTCAATATTACTGAACTCATCACATTTATAACGCTTAATACTGCACATTATATATTACTTTCCAAAAACTTCTCAATTCAATTTAAAACAACAACTTTGAACTATATTCACAAGAAAACATCGAAATATTATATCCATCTTCATTACATTATCTCAAAATAGGGTATCCAAATACATATATTTACAACTACTACTTAAATGGATCCTCAAAACAAGTAACTTGGCTTCAACTTGAGCACATCAAAACTGTCAACATCACGTGTAGCAAATCCCACCACTGCAATAATAGTTGCATCTTCATGTGCACCTGAGAAGGAAAATTAATACTAGTTAGCTACAATTCCACCACTGCATCTATAACATGGAACTAGAAACCCCAAACATGGGAACTAGAAATCACATCTTAACCCACATCAGCAATTTGCTATATGTCTAAATGATGAATCTCCAAAAGTGTAGTCACAAAGTATGGGAGGCCACAAGATCCTCCAGGAAAGCACACAGATCTAGTTCTTTATTTGGAAACCACAAGGAAAGCACAGATGAATCAATAAAACACTAAAGACCCAGTCTTGCTACCAAGGAAAGAAAATTCTGGAACTGGAGTTCATATAATTGAAAATTATGCAACAGAGTTTACAATTGAATATAACTTTTTTGAAAAAACATAATGAGTTTTCATGTATTTAAATAAACTTATTAAGATAAAAGATATCTGGTATGTTGATAAACTGGGAAGAGCTTATATTTTCCTTTTATGCTTTATCTACTTTGCTAACCAAGCTATCATGTTATAACGGTGGATCCTCACAAAAAGAATAAGAGAAAAGGCATCACTTGTACAATTGATCTTCTATGTGTTGGGAGGGTGGAGGGATGTCTGTGTATTGTCGGTTAGCTGGTCAGGTCGGCTGTCTGTCTGGGTGGTGGTGGCGGGTGGGTGGGTGGGTTGGGGGTGTGATCGACCATATAGACAAATTACTTACAAGTAGCTATACATACAACAGCAATTCTAGGGAAGCTAAGGTATCTTCAGAGAAGGGAATGCACTTCTTTTCAACGCAAACAAGCTCTAGTGGAAAGGAAACATAGGTTTATTGACAGAAGAAATAAACATAAGAGAGTGTATGTTACTAAAAACACTGAAGTTGAATAAAATTGATTTAAAGACTTAACAAATACGAGTTGCGGAAAAGAAAAACCTTTCTGCTAGGATAGAAACTCGAAACAAGTATAATCAACATAAATTGTCATAGAAAGAAAAGCAGTAAAAACATGAGAGAAACTCACTTCCGGAACTACAAGACGAGATATGCTAGCATATAGTAGATCAATGAATATTCCACTAAATTTGAATTTCATCACAGGAACATGGGCATCTGGCTATGTGCTGTAGTTCAGTCACTTCTTCTATTTCTACCAGAATATCACAAAACAAAAGAAATCCTCCTGCAGGAACAAGCAAATCATTAAATATCGGATTAGATTTAAGTGTCATAATAAGGCAGCAAATTTAACAAATAGAAAACCTCTCGATTCACATATGAAGGCCCAATGTAAATAGTATCGATGTCGGCCCCGGGACCATGAACCTGATGGAAAATGCAATTCTCATAAATTACTCTCTTTGAAAATAACAAAGCTGGAAGATGATAGCATATATCATATCCAAGTATAAGAAATAGAGATGAAAACACTAAAGGACGTAAAGATGGCACCACGTAGAACACGTGGAGAACTATACATCTGATTAAGAAAAATTAGTAAAAGAGAAAAGAATGGCTCTACGTCAGGTGTAAAAGTCCAAGCCTGATATTATGTATGGATCCGAGGAATTACTTAACTCTGAACAAAGAATGAACGAAAAAGTTTTAATGGAAAATAAAACAAGAAGTAAAATGAAGCAGCATAATTAACAAGTACATATAAAATATGTGATAAAAACCTCAGGCGTCTTAACCACGCCTCATTATTTTGAAAGTCGATTGACTATATCAATTAATTGGCCTAAAAGGCAACATAACCAATCTTTTTTAAAAGCAAACTAGTTACTGCCAAGCAGGTATAAAACTCACAAATCAAGAAAATGGTTAGCACTAGCAACAAAGTGATCCGGAGAGAACGTCCAAACTACACAATTGTAACTGCCTGTTTTCAAAATTTAGGATAAAATGGTCATTTTTGCATTTTTAGGAATTTTAGAAATTTTATTTAATTATATTGTTATTTGAGAATTTTTAGAGTCGGATTCGAATTTCAGCTCATTCCGACTTGCATCGGGGACCCGGGGTAGCTTAGACTCTGATCGGGACCCAACTAGAACCGACCAACTTGTCATGACCAAACCCAGATAATTATATTTGACTAATCCCATTGATTTAGTGGAAATTAGGGATTAGAATTAGATTTAGAACTTGGAATTTGGAGTTTTCAAGTACATTTTTGACCCCAACTCAAAACCACTCATCTTTTGACTTGGGGGCATTTTGGTAAATCGCCAAATGCCCCCAACCCTCTAAATGTGGCCGGCCACAGCAGCAAACACCCCCTCCCTTCTTCTCATTGCAGAAAAAACTCTCTCTCTTCTCTTCCTTTCTCTCATTCTACAAAGATCCCTTTCTTTCCCTTTGGATTTAGGCTCAAAAGTAAGTCAAATCTCTTCTATTCTCTTCCATACTCTAGATCTCTCCCTAAGTATGGTACTAATCCTTGTTATCTCTTATTTGTGATATTTTTATCTAAGTAGAGCCTAGCATGGAGGGGTTGGAAGCTTAGATTTGGCTCTTGACCTAAAAAGAACCAATTTGGGGCTTTTCCTTGGGATTCCAACTCCCAGAGAGTAAACCCTAACTCTAACTCTTGTAATTGCTCCTAATTAATATATTTGTATATTAGAGGATACCCGGCATAGGACAACCCATTAGAAGAGGTTTGGAACCCATTGGACTAATTCGGGACTTTCGGGCTAGGTTTAGTGCCAATTTTGGGGAAAATTCTAAATTGACAGTTTGTGTGTTACCCCTAGCCTAATTAGACCTAATTAGGTTAGTTTGGGTGAGATGAGGCTAGGTACGTGTCCATATTTGGATACGTGGGATCGTTTTGCGAGAAATCATAAAAATAGACTTTTTCGGGGTTTTCGGGGTTCCAACACACGGGTGACTTTTTCACCGACACTAGAATCGGCAAGCTAGTACTTAGAATAGGTCTAATCATTATTTAGAACTTGTGGGTAGAGTTTGGGTCGAATCCGGATAAGTTTGGTGTCCGTATCACGCGGTCGCGAATCGGACACCCCGAAGTCGCCAGAATGGCCATTTGGCCATTCGGGCCTCGTTTCTCATTTTCGCTCGCGTGGCGAGTTAGATTTGCTTGTGTGGGGCACGTGTCTAGGCCCTAGGGGTAGAATTTCAAAGATTTGGATATTCGGATAAGATTTTGGGTCGTTTAGGAGTATGTGTGTGTGGTGTGTGTATGTGTGTGTCCACATATAGTGTGTCCATGTGTGTGAGTGTGAGTGTGTCCATATATAGATATTCATATGTGTGTGCGTCTATATATATATTATATATATATATATATTATATAATATAGATATATATAATTTATATATATTTTTTTATATATATATATATATATATATATATATATATATTATATATATAATATATATATATATATATATATATAATATATATATATATATGTGTGTGTGGTGTGTGTGTGTGTGTGTGTGTGTGTGTGTGTGGTGTGGTGTGTCTATATATAGATATAGTATCCATGTGTGTATATATATATATGTAGATATGTATGTGTGAGTGTGTGTATCTATATATGTAGATGTGAATGTGTGTGTGTGAGTGTGATATATATATATATATATATATATATATATATATATATATAATATATATATATATATAGTGGGATAGAGGAGGAGTTTTAGAGAGAAATTTAGAGAGGAATGGAGAGATTAGAGAGGAGTTAAAGAGGGAGAGAAAGAAGGGAACACAATAGCAGCAGGGGGTTTTGGGCTGCTGTCCCCCCCCCCCCCCCCCCCAAAAAAAAAAAAATAGCAGCAAATAGCAGCAGTAACAGCAGCAATTAGCAGCAGTAACAACAGTAATTCAGACCCCTTTGACCCCCATTTTTTACCCCCCTAAGCACCCTATATACATGCCTATATATACACATGTATATAACCCATATGTAGCCCAATATATACCCATATATACTCCTATATATAACCATATAATCCCCCTAAAATGGCCTATGAGTGAATGTGTAGAGTGAGATTGGATGGGTGTGGGTGAATTGGAATTTAGTTAGAGGGTGAGTGAAAGGGTGATTTTGAGTTCGTGTGTCGGAACGCGTCCAAATTTGAGATGGGACTTAGATATGTGAAATAGAGTTTGCGGGTAGGCTCCTAAGTTAAAATCGGGGTTTTATTTGGGATTAGGAGAATGATATCTCATGATACCATTGAGTATCTTCGATACTCAAGATAATGAGATTTTTTTACCCTTTTTGACTTTTAGATATCAAAGACCGTGATACGGTATCGAGATTCTAGAAGAGGGTTTAAATACCATAATAGAGAGTGGAGAAAAGCTTAGGATGAAGTGGAAAAGCCTAGAGTGGGAGTTAGAAGCTAAAGTGGGATTTTTACCAAGATAATGGGTAAATCACAACATGGACGTAAGATGGACTGGATGTCCACTCTACCTAGAAAACTTGGTAGTTAATGTTAGTGTAGGTTAGTATCCTACTACCCTAGGAAGCTGGGAGTGGAACTCGCAAGGAAAAGCTACTTGGCCTTAGTATTAGGGTAGAAAGGGTAAACGGGATAAGTAGGGATAATACCTATTTTACAACATATAGGTTTAGTACTTTAAGATATAGCTAAATTAGGATATTATGGTTGGTAATGGTTAGAAATAGTGGACTTGGACTAATTTTGACCTTGGTTGACCACGGTTGACTATTTTGACCAAAAGTCAACCGAAAGTCAACCGAAGCCTAAAATTGACTAGAACTTGACCAAACTTGACCAGTTGACCCAAAGGTAACTGTTAGTCAACGATAGTCAAGTTTGAGCTAAAGTTGACCTAAGTTGACCTAGGGTTGACCAGAGTTGACCAGTTGACTAAAGTCAACTGTAAGTCAACCTTTGACTTAAATCGACCTAGTTTAATTCTGTTTGACTTGCATTGACCCAGTTTGACTTTGTTAGGCCTAATATGACTTAGATTGACCATGTACAATCTAGTTTGACCTTGTTTGACTTAGTTTGACGTATCTTGACCTAGTTTGACTCAGTGACTTAATTTCACTTCCAAACCATTGTATTGATACAGTATTCCATCTTTAGGTCCTTGAGGCACTGTTCTTGGACTCAGTCGACTTATCTATCACATCACAGGCGAGTACATTCTCTGATAATAATTCTATTTTATGATATCGTCTTTGTTTCTAGTATTTAGTGTAGATATCCTTGTTCTCTTGACATATTGTTCACACGAATTTGTTTGGATTGTTTGGCATCCCATAAGATGTTATTCCTCTTATATATGGTATGCCTTGTGCAAGTCTTCCTTGTTTCCTTGTTCATTGTATAGACACAATTCCTGTGAAGGAGAGCTACTTCACAGAGAATGCGTGTATGACGTGTCATGACTGGATCCACTATATTAGTCCGGGATGAGGGAGTTAGCGTAGATATGTGATCAATACCCCACAGTATTATATTATATCATCATTGTATAGTGTTAATCATACACTCACGTATGATTAGCCAGGCCAAACATTGTATCAAGTTCTAAGCTGATCACATGTTGAAACTAGTGCTAAACTCACATAGATAGCAGTTCCAGATTTTCGTACATGTTATACACTGTTCTCTTGTCTTATCTTATTACAGTTTTGGATATACCCTGTCAGGATGCATGTACGCTCTACTTTACCTAGTATATTCTCTCTATCTACTGCTACATTTTCAATATTGTATAACTAAACTGTTGTTTGAGATTTTGTACTCGTTCCATCCTGACTGGATATGTTGACAAAATATTACAGATGACGGTGAGGAGGATTGCTGTACCTACTACGGTCCGGTTGACGTAGTGGGCTTAGACTTGGAGACCTTGGTTCATCAGGGCTTAGCTGCCCGACGAGCCTCTAGCTTAGTTTAGTTAGAATAGACATTTTGGACTGGACCTTGTCTCCAGCTTGCTACTTATGTTATTATATTATATTTGTGATTGTATAACCATATTACTTTGTGACTCTCTCCCTTTCCTCGTTGTTGAGCTGGATATTGCACTTGTGGTTTTTATCTATCTAGTTTTCGTGCCATGATTCTTTCTTCTAGATTGTGATTGAGTTTATCAGTATTTATACTATATTCCTCCGTGCGGAGATGACAGGTTATTATATAGTTTGTTGGCTAGTAGACCTACAGCGTTCTACGCCATTTTATGGTGTAGGCTGGGCGTGGTCATGCACTTGTGCCCTACCTAGGGTGCGGGTCGTGACAACAATAGATTGTGAGCCATGTAAATTTTATTGGAGCCCACCAAATATCCCTGTAATTTGCTGCATATAGTATATTTAGTGTCTTCCTTTTCTCTTTGATCACCTGATTAATTTCCTGCTCGACTATATAAGAAACATGACATATTAAGAGCCAACAACTAGTAAGTTATGAGTTTGCCAAACAAAATATAGTTTCTAGGATATCCTTAATGTCTGGAAATCTTCATAAACGAACAACAAATGTTATGAAGTTTCATAAGCAATGGATGGAATAAATTAGACAAATGTCTAGAACAACTCATCAAAAAGATAACTGTGGAATATAAAGTACATATAAGTTATCATACAGAAGAAAATCGAGTTATTTTAGGAAAAAAAAATAGTCCAGATTTTAGTAGCAGACAAAAGCAATCTATCATATGAAGGTATAGCTTTGTATCAAGTGAGTAATCAGAATTTCTGTATGGAACTATCGATAAATGTAAACAAGTTATACACCAACTCAACAAGCATAAGCCAAAGAACACACCTGAGCAAATAGGTTTATTCCCGGCAAGCCGAGGTAACTAAAAAAATTGTATTGATTGAATATGCAACAGTAGACCATCGGCACCAAAACCAAGGAGTATAAAACACACTGTTCCAGTCCTGCATAAGAAGAACCTACAGAGAGAGAAGGGAACCATATATAGTTAAGACTTCGTGTCGGACACTTATCAGACACACCAAAAATTCAGTTTGCTCACTTGAAAGTTGGGGAGACTCGGTAGCTCGCACGGATCTTGTAGCCCCCGATGTCCGCGGTCTGCTCGGTGAGGTACATGATGAGGAAGGCCGCCCCCATGCCCGCGATCGCGAGCACCCGGAGGACGATCTGCGTGACCTGGCGCACACGCTGCGGTTCCGATCATCGACCAGCAGCTCCTCCCTCGGCAGCTGCTGCTCCACGTTCATCCGCCTGGTCTCCGTCTCGGCCCTTTCGGTCGCGACGGCGGTGGCCTTCGGGGTCGCATGGAGAATAAAAGGGTTTTTAATTTCTTCAAAATTAGGGTTAGGGTTTTGGAGTTAGAAGAAAGAAGGAGAAGAAGAGGAGGAGAGGAGGGTGTAAGGAAAAGGAACTGACCCATGAGGGCTTCGGATCAGAGGCCGGCGCCGGAACCGATGAAGCGGCGGAGGTTGCGAACCCACGGCATCGACGACGCCGGAGGTATCTTCTTTTGTCCGCTGCCGGCTGAGGCATCGTGGGACCCCTCGCCGTCGTTGGCGCCGCCGTACATCGCTTAGAGTGAAGAAGAAGGGATTTGGAGAGGAATGAGAAGGGGCGGGGGCTTGAGCCTCAAAATATCGGGGGTGGAAAGGATTTTACAGAAAACTTATTACAAGTTTGCCACCGCTCTAAAATATTAATAACTCTTATTTTATAAACGTTATAAAAGCCCAAAATTAGTCCAAACCGTCATAGAAAAAAGGTATTTCAAACTTTGATAACGCTTAGGTAGCAGGCATCATCAATACGTCTTATTGAGCGTTATTAATAGGCCTTTTTGTTGTAGTGTATGCTCACCTATTGTCTTATGCAGGTAGTAAATTTATCTCTATTTTTATGCAGGGACGAGCACGACCGTGGAAAGAATTGTGATAAATCGTTATGTTTTACTGTATATTTTACTACTTCAAAGATGACTATCGATATGAACTGAATTATTTAGTTCTAAATTGAAAGAAAACTCTAAAGCATGCCTATCTTAACAATCAGAGTCGATTTAGATGAGTGGGTTTGTCCCGTCCGCTTAGCAAGTGTGCTAACACCCTCCCCAACTCTCCAGGTGTTGTGGGAGCTCTAGACTGAAGGTGAAGTTCGAAGAGGCATTTTGAAGCTCTTCCTATTCTGAAGTATTTTGAAGCCAATTTATCGAAAGCTTATATATAAAAGGACGAATGTATGGAACAACATAGTTCAAGCAGCTTGTCGAGTATTTTTTTTGTTTCAATCAATATAGCTGCAATGGAATCCAATATAATTATGACTTGCACTTCGTTGCAAGCTATGAATGAAAAGCATATTTCTATCTTCCTAAACTGCGTGTTCAATTCTGATGTGATTTGTGAAGTTTTAACTTGGTGTTTCAATATAATGAGATCAAACGTAACGTTCTTGCCTTGTACGAGTGCAATTCCAGACTCGTACGACATCACGCCTTAGCGAGGACGATTGATTCGGCATAATACTAACGGGGATGAACGGTTTGTCGAATCGGGGTGTGACAACTGTATCGACGAGTGCGTTAGTACACGATCCGTAGAACACTGAATACTCTATCGAGGTGTGTCTCAAGTGCACGAGTCAGAGAGAATGAACATAAGTCTTAGAACATCGAAACAATCAAAATCGAGGTATCTATCAAGGCATGACTCAGAGAATAAGTGGTAGAACATCGAAAGACTCTATTGAGTCGTGCATCAAATGCACGAGTAGTAGAACATTAAACACCAAGGCATAGAACATGGAAATACTGCATCGAGGCGTGCATCAAATGCACGAGTCCAAAGATATTAAATAATTTTGTCGAAGCGTATATATGCGCACGACTAATGAAATGTGGCTTCATATGCGAAGTGATAGTTGTGGCACAATTACTATGGAACTATTGAATGCGACATGCTGTCTCGAAATGTTCATGGCCTTCGGGTCATTCATTTGATGAACATTGAGTTGGGACATTGTGCCAATGGACTTGAGAATATAGCCCATGCACGGGTGTTGATAATCCCTCGAACCAGATCATGTGGGCACTGGGATCATTCGGCCTAGGAGGGATCGGATAAATATTGTTGGTGCACATCTTTTGAGACAATTAGCGACTGACTACTGATGTAATTTGCCGTACTTCGATTATTGGGATAGTAACCCGTACGGAAGGACGTCGGGTTACCCAATTTGAGATGAGATAATTTTAGTTCATTCTGGCTCGAAAATGCCAATGACCTTCATATAGATTGGGGCCGGTGGACTGAATAATGTTGGTACACAGCTCCTGCACAACGATCACTTTTAATATGACAGAAAAAGATGGTAGGCGTATTCATCTTGCATCGGTACAATGGTGAGTACATCGATGTTGTAAGAAGTCGTCACGAAACAAACGATATATATAATATATATATATATATATATATATATATATATATATATATATATATATATATATATATATATATATATATATATATATATATATGTATATGTTGCTTGCTTGCTTGCTTATGCGAATCAAAGATATCATGTTTACCATGCGTACATGCTTTACTGCTTATAATATGCCATGAAATCGATCCTAAGGCAACGATAGAAAGATCACGAATTAAGTTGCATGATTCATAAGTTTACTTAATGTTGGTTTGGATGAGTGGGTTCTATCAGTACGCGAGAGGACTAGCACTGATCCTCCACTAGATTGCTTGTAGGATGCAGAGAATGGTTTGCTCGCGACAGATCTTCGCTTGGACGTGTTGAGGTATAGATGCTTTAGCATTTTGAGGCATGTGACCGCATTAACTGTCACGACCCGCACCCGGGGTAAGGGCACGAATGCGTAACAGCGCCCAGCCTACGCTACAGAAATGGCATAGAACGTTGTAGGTCTGGTATCTAACAACGTATATAATAACCTGTCATCTCCGAACGAAGGATATAATGGATACATATAAACTCAATCACAATCTAAGGAAGATATAAGGCACAAATAAGATAGAGATGAAACTCAGAGTGCAATAGTATCAAACTCAACCAAAGAGAGAGAATCACAAAGTAGTTATACAAGTTTGAAATAATATCACAAACATAAAGTAGCAAGCTGGAGACAGAGTCTAGTCCAAAACCTAATCTAACTGAGCAATAACTAGAGTCTCATCAGCCGGAGCTAATCCCTGCTGGATTAGGGTCTCCAAGTCAATGCCCACTACGTCATGTGGACCGTAGTAGGTACAGCATACCTCCTTACCGTCATCTATAATATTTTGTCAACATATTCAGTCAGGATGGAACGAGCACAATCTACTAACAATAGTTCACAAGATATAACAAATGCTACGAGACTGTAAATAGAGAGTATATACAAGAGAATGGACTGTACATGTAAGTAGCATGGCAAGATAAAAGCTCTAAACTGGAGATAGAACAATGGTAAGTAAAACTGATCATGGCATGTACAAGAATCAAGAATCATCTATCTAGGTATATGAATACTAGCTTCGATATGTGGCGGGCTTGGGTACTTGCACAATAGCTTCATGGCTTGGTTAATAATACGTGGGGTGTATGATCAACACTTACAATCATAATAGTTGTACAATCGAGAATTGACCACATATCTACACTAATACTCTCTGCCCCCGACTGGTAGAGTGGATCCAAACAAGACACGTTATGACACGGGATTCTACGAGAAGGTAGCAAGTCTCCTCGAGATTCGGTGTCTATAACTTGCACAAGAACTACAAGGGGGCTTGCATAATGTACGCCAAGGTAACCAAGGAATAACATCTCATGTCGGGATCCATAAATAGCAATCCGTGTGACCAATGAGTCAAGAACAAGTAATCTACACTAAGTACATGAATCATAATAGTTATCGTAAATTGAAAAAGTTATTAGAGAATGTACTCCCCTGAGATATGATTGAAAATGTCAACTGAGTCCAATACACTGCCTCAAGGACCTAAAGATGGAATGTTGTATCAATATAAAGTTTTGGAAGTAAAAGCAAGTCAAACTAAGTCAAACTAGGTCATACTAGATCATACTAGGTCATACTAGGTTATTCTGAGTCAAACTAGATCAAAGGTTGACCTATAGTTGACCTCTGGTCAACTCCTAGTCTATTCTAGGTCAAACTAGGTCAGTAGTTGACTTATAGTTGACTTTTGGTCAACTGGTCAACTATGGTCAACTCCTAGTCCATTCTCGGTTGGATGTTGACTATGTTGACTTTTAGTCAAAATAGTCAACCTTGGTTAAACTAGACCAAGAAGCCTATTTCTAACCTTTACCTACCAAGTTATCCTAGTTCTAACCATAATCTACCAAGTTAACCCCATTACCTTAGATATATGGTAATACCCTTTACCCTAGTAATATTTACCTTAGGCTAGTAGATAGTCCACTAACCTAGGCTAATTAGATCCTAATTAACCCTTAGACTAGACTCTAATCACTTATCTTAGTATCTTACTAGTACCCTATTAATACCTTACCCTTACATATATGTAAACCCCATTACATTGCCAAGTATCCCAATACCCTCCAAGGTAATCCAATACCTTACCAAGGTATCCCACTTATGATACTAACTAAGATATTAACTATTTAGGATACTATCTATATACATCAAACTAATCCTATACTTCTAGTATCCTACCCAAGATACCGACTTGGTATCCTACTCAAGACACTAACACACACCCCCCCCGCACAAGGATACTAAATATAATCTAACACATTACCTACTAACCATATTATCCAACATATCTAACTATATAACGTATTACTTATATACATATATGTATATAACTATACAACTCACCAAAACACACACACACATGGGAACAATGTGGGGGGTGGGAGGGGGGATGGCTGCCCAAAGCAGCCATCTTGCTACTGCTGCTCTGGAATTACGCAATAAAGCTGCTGCTGCACTTGGATACAACAGCATACTACTGCTATAGTACAGCATTGGCTGTTGCTGCCCCTCTCATTGCTGCTGCACAGTGCATCATTTGGGGCTGTTGTGGTGCTGCCTAGTGCAGCCCCCATCACCCCAAAGTCCTCTATACACCCCACACAACATCCTCTACTAACCCCTCAAACCACGCTCTATCCCCTTCCAACACACTCGAAATCACACTCCAACTCAATCAAACCCACAAAACGCACAACACTAATAAACCACTCACTCTCATACCCTCATCAAACACATACTCTCAAACTCTCACAACCATACTAACCCACAAACAAATAGGTAGGCATGATCCCCCATCACCCTCACACACAACAAGCCATCACCACACATACATATATATATATATATATATAATATATATATATATATATATATATATATATATTATATATATATATGGGAGCGGATCGGGAGCCCCGCCCGCGGAGCCCCGCCGAAGCCCCGCCCTCCCTTAGCCGTTGGATCGCGGGGGGGGGCGGGCCCCGCGCGATCCGATGGTGCAGGGGGGGACGGGGCTTCGACGGGGCTGCGGGCGGGGCCATTGATCCGGTTCCTATATATAATATATCAAATAGCCTAAATCAGTCCACATTATCTCAATATATGCAAATAACATATAGATACCTATAAATATGACATATAGGCCAAAAACACACGCCCAAACTTGTAGGGAACCAAATGAAAACTATAGGAGACATCTCTACCATGTCTAAACTACCCTCTATCATATCTAAAACTGAAATTAAACATCAATAGGTCCATTTTGGTATTTTTCAAACACATGGTGTGCCTTATTTAGAATCTTTTCATGGGGGACACAAATCTCAATGCAAATACCAAATGAGGACTCTAATGAGGCTATAAAACATTCTAAAGGGTGATACTAACATGGGGTGGGTTCCTATGGGTTAAATCCACAAATAATTATATAAAGCCAAGATTTGATAGAAATATACCTATTGGGAGTGGTTTTCCAATGAAAACTCCATACGAATCCGACACGAACTCTTCTACCAAATGGACATCCCTCCTTGCTCTTTGCTCCACCTTACTTGTAGCTCCTTCTCCTTGCAAGAATGGGAGAGTTTGGTGGAGAAAATAGAAGTTTTGAGAGATGAATTAATGAGATTTGCTCTCAAGATTGAGAAGAACCCTAAAATGGAGATGGAGGCTACTTGTGAAAATAAAAGAGATGAAGAAACTCTAGGGGCCGACCACCTTAGCATAGGGTTGGCTATGGTGAAAAGACAAGGATGCCCCTAGTAAGTCCCCTTATGGCTAATTAATTGAATGGAAGGGGTTAGGGTCAAAAAGGTCCAAGTTCTAATCTCCAAATGACTAAACTTGTCATATGGGATTAGCCTAATTGTACTAGCCTATTGGGTCAAGTTTGTGGGCCATGTCTAGCTAATTCTTGGGCTTCAACTAGGGTCTAAGCTAACCGGACCACTAACTCAAGTTAAAACTACTATAGTCTCAAACCCGACTAACTAATCCCCAAAAACATAATATATGGTAAATAAATATTCACAAATATTATAATAATTGAAAAATGATAATTTTATCCTTATTTTGAAAACTGGTAGTGACATAATGCTCGGATTTGCAACATGATGATATGACAATCTGGCAGATTCATTTGGGCTATTCATGTAAGCCTTTGTAATTCTGCTGTACATTTAATAAAGAGAATTGTTTCGTATACTCTGAGTAACTCTAATATGATTGTTTTCTTCCGCTGTAAAATATTGTGAATTGAGATAACCATTTAAAAAAAAAATTATTCTTGCCTTGTACGAGTGCAACTCCAGACTCGTATAACATCACATCCCAGTAAGTACGTTTGATTCGGCTGAATCGATGTGAGGACGAAACGGTTCGGCGTGTCGGAACGTGACACCATGGAGGGCCACATTAGTTTTTGAAGAACTTTGTGTGCCATGAAGGAACATCTTTGTGGTCATGGAGGGTCACGTTAGCTCCAAATGAACATAGTGTCCCTCAAGGAACATCTTTGTTTCCATGGAGGGCTACGTTAGTTACAGTGAAAAATTTGTGTGGTGCCAGGAATAACTTTGCTGTCATTGGGGGCCACCTTAGTTCCAGAAGAACTTTGTGTATCATAAGGAACAACTTTGCGGCCATTGAGCGCAAAGTTAGCTCGAGAGAATCTTTGTGGGCCACGAGGAATAACTTTGTTGTAATAGACGTCCACGTTAGTTCTTAATGAGCTTTGTGTGCCACGAGGGACAACTTTAATTTGTTGTGTCTTCAAAAGAAGAATAGTCCGATTTTTAAAAAAAATTGAGATCTATATATTTACTTGTTTTTAGAGGATTATCGCAGATCATGAGCTTTTGTGGTAAAGTTGTGTGTTGATACCATTTTGTAATCTAAAAGACTAATGAGTTTTTCAAGAAACTTCGTATAAGAAGATAATATGAGCAAGTAACCATGGAATAGATATAATGTTAGCCTTATATACAAAATTATAATTGGTTACAAAATATAGCAATTAGATAATGAGTTTTCCAAGAACTTTGCAGAAGAAGATAATATATGCAAGTAGCCTGAAGTAGATATACAGCTAGCTAGCCTTATATAGAAAATCATAATTAGTTGTAATTAGTTACAACATGTAACAAGTAGATATGTTGAGATATCTAAAAAAAAGAATCTGCTTATCTAGTTGACACAATAACTAACTAGAGCACTATACAATTAATGTCCATTATTAAATTAAATGGGGTCCACATTAGAATAAATGAATAATAAAAGTTGTGTTTGGCCCATTAAAGGTAAAACTTTGTGAATTTATTCATTTCATTTTCTTTCGCAATGGAAATCATTTTAGTAGAAGTTTGAAACATTTCTATTCGGTCTTCTTTTAACATGGTTTACGAGTTTATTTTTCTATTAGCTAAACCCTTTTCTTACCCTACCTTTGGACTCCTATTTTATTTGTACTTAATTAATGGAGACCTTACCGATGTATTTGCAACCTCGTAACCTATCTAATTGTATGCTCTCACTTGGTCATTCCCTTACTAAGTCATCAAATTTGATGCTTGTCGACAAAAGCAGCTAAGTATCAAATTTGATGCGAGTGCGTTAGTGCACGAGCCGTAGAACACTAAATGCTCTATCGAGGAGTGCCTCAAGTGCACGAGTCGGAGAAAATGAACATAAGTCTTAGAACATCGAAACAATCAAAATCGAGGCGTGTATCAAGTGCATGACTCAGAGAATAAATTGTAGAACATGGAAAGACTATTTAGTCGTGCATCAAATGCGTGGGTAGTAGAACATTAACCACAAAGGCATATATAGAACATGAAAATACTGCATCGAGGCGTGCATCGAATGCACGATTCGAAAGATATTGAATAATTGTGTCGAAGCATGTATATCTGCGTGCGACTAATGAAAATGTGGCATCATATGTGAAGTGAGCAGCTGTGGCATAGTTGCCACAGAACTATTGAATGTGGCATACTTGTAGAAGCTCAAAAATATCAATAGAGTGCGCTGCGCCATTCATAGATAGCGTACAGCATCATCTATCAAATGTCGCTTGACATCAAATGACGCCTATCATCAAATGGCACCTAGCCATCAGATAACGCCGGGCCTCCACGTGGCAAGCTTCCTCAAGAAGCTAAATCATCAGTCATGATGACTGACAATACAGTAGTTGAGGAAATCTCTTCGAATTTGAGGTGCACGACGTTCGAGGAAGATTTGTGTCAGATTTGTCATTATGCTGACTGTCAGTTTTAGCATCATTTATCAAATGGCGGAAAGTAGTAAACTCTTTGCCGACTTAATATCCAGCGCCATTCACAGTTGGCGCCAAACAACAGGACGTACTATTCATTGACTGGTGCCAATCAATCAATCATCATCTAGAAGCAATTAAAGATGATGTGGCACGTATGCCACTAATCTCGAAGAACGTACACACAACACTGCCCATGATCTAGCATCTTTCTCTCACAGGAAGCCACGTGTCCCATGCAGTTAATGTCACGATCCGCACCCGCTTTTCGGATACGGGACGTGTCCAAGCCAGCCTACACCGCAGAGTCGGCGGTAGAACGCTGTCACGACCAAGATGCTCAAAATCGCAAAAAGAATAACATTTATTACTCATTCATATTTCTAAGATTTATTACAACATTTACAACATTTATATTTAAAGAAAATACAAAGGTCTTACAATTAATGAAAATGATAACTTCTATCTAATTTTTAGGTTTCTGTCTACAAGTACACCCGTATCTCCCAAAGCTAAGTGAAGCCACAGCTAACCTAAAAAATATTGGTTTTCAGTCAGGAATGGAACAAGTACACAAACCGACGGCAATACGAAAATACAATAGAATTAACAAGACATAAAATAACATATGAGAGATAAAAACTAGAAAGTAACTGACATCATGGCAAGCGGTGAAGGAAACAAGAAATCAAATAAAATACAACTATCTACGTGATTTGAAATATCCTTTTCGACATGTGAACGGCTAAGGGATAAATATGGCACCCTGCACGTATCGTGTGCAGCTGCTATCAGTCAAGATTAGAAATATTGGGATGGGTAAGGGATAGTTCACACGTCTACTAAGATATTTTCTCGCCCAGCTAGTACTCATGGAATCAGGTCGCAAGCATGGTAATCATAAAAATGACAGTCAAGAATGTATAATAACTCCATGATACTAATCTTCGTGTGACGAGTGTGTCAACAAGCAGCAAGACATATGTATAAACATGAAATAAAAAGACTACTATGAATCGAAAGCAATCAAAAAGTGCACTTGCCTGTGGTCCTTTGCTGGTGAAACCGATAGTCCCGTTGCGACCAGGATAGTCTAGTTGGCTAGGGTCGACGTGAAGGAGCTCAGGTTTGCAAGAATATAGAAAATGATCGATTAGTCATGATGGACAAATCTAATCTAAGAGAATTTGATTCAAGGTAAAGGTCGTTCTATTTGAGAGGAACATTTATACATACTTAGAAGAATATTTATAAACTTATTTAGAAATTACTTAAAACATAATAAGTATTTGAAATTCGTTTTAAGAAAATACTATAGCTTATATCAAATCTATAAAACTTTTTATATACAACCTTTTAATAAAACCCCAAACAGTTAGCCCAAAATAATTATTATCATAAGCTCAATATAAAATATAAGTCCCAGAATTAAACTTTTAATATATAACACTTAGCATTTAAGCCCAAATCTATTTTAATATCAGACCCATGGCTCAACTTAAAATCCAAAAGACTAATTCATTAGTCTAACATCTAAAACCCAAAACACATTGTTCCAATATTATTTCCCTCTTTTTTCTTTATTTCCTCGGCTCCATTGGGCCCAAACCAATCTTACTTAACAGCACCTACTGCTGTTACTTGTAAAGAGAGGAATGTCTACAATTGAGAGGGATAGAAAGAACGAGATGGAGAACTCACCGAAGGAGAAAGTGCTAGGTCGGGGCCGCGCTCGCTGGCAGGGTCGCCGAGCCGGACGTGAGCACGTCGTCGTACGGGGAGTGGCTGCACTTAGGGCATTGACTCCGGGTCTCTGGCGTTGGACGCGGCGCATAGCTCGGCGGAGCCTCGCCATGAGTACGATGCTCGGGGCGGCGCTTGATGTCAGCGGGGTTCGAGTGCAGCGCATAGCTCTAGTCGCCATTGGCAGGGCTGGGAATCTCGACGGAGGATGCTCGGGCAGCAGAGGAACAGCACTGCACGGCTGGATCTGATAGGCGCTGCGACACATCCGCTCCGGAGGCTGGATCTGGGTCAACTGGTAGACGACAGCCGACGAGATGATACCGAGGTCATCGGCATGGCTTGGTACAGCCGGAGGCAGTGAGCGCGGAATGGGAAAGCACTGGCGGTTGTGAGAGGACGCCTGGGATCGACGGGGTCGAAACAGAGGTTAGGCTTTGGGTTTTTGATTATTTTATGGGCGATTGTTGATGTGGGGTGTCGATAAAATTGGTGATGGTGACGGTGGTTGTAATGACGGTACCGAGTAGGGCAGTTTAGGGTTGTAGAAAACTATAGAATATATATAGGGAGTAACCTGTTGAATGGATGGGCCAAATGTGTAGGCCGGGTGTGACATGTGTTTAGGAGTTAGGAGCTTGCTTGGGGAATAAAGGAAAGTGGTCGGGTTTGTTTCTTAACTAGGCTTGGGTTTAGATGTAATGGTTTGAGCTAGGTAGCAAAAGTGCACATTGAAGGAAGGTGCTGATAACTTGTATTTGGATGGGCAATGGGCTGAGGTTGGGTTGGGCTTGGCCTGGCTTTTGGTTTTTCCCTCTATTTGTTATATATATATATATATATATATATATATATATATATATATATATATATATATATATATATATATATATAATTAATATTTTTGGTTAGCAGAGTATTTATTGATATGTATATACGGGGTATATATATATATATATATATATATATATATATATATATATATATATATATATATATATATATATATATATATATACCCCGTATATACATATCAATAAATACTCTGCTAACCAAAAATATTAATAATATTTATATATATATATATATATATATATATATTTTTATATATATATTAAATATTAATAATATATATATATATATATATATATATATATATATATATATATATATATATATATATATATATATATATATATTTATATATATATATATATATATATATATATATATATATATATATATATATATATATATATATATATATATATATATATATATTTCGAGCGTAAGGCTTCAACATAAAATATTTATCTATAATTAATATTTATTTACCCATAACAGAAAATGGCTCATAATAACTATATTTCTTTTGCTAATGAATAATCAAATAAACGAATGCTATTGACATTATTTACGAAAAATTACTATAATAACCATGTAATAATAATAATACCAATAACCCACTAAAATAACCAAAATGAGTCTTGGTGAACATATCTGGCCCTAGAAAATTGTACCAATATTCTAAAACTCTATTTAAATATTAATAATACCCATTTTATATGAATAAACAAATATTTAGAAAATATTATTAAGTCCACCAAAAAGTTAGAAAATATTTGTACACACCTAAAAGTATGTCTACATGGCCGTCATTGGTCTCACTACAGGGCTACATGGGCTTGGGTCTGGTTAAGGTCCAGTCCGGACTAGCTGGGTACAATCGGGTCTTCTACAAGTCAATAAATCTTAATAGTAAGTAATTAAACTATTTATAATGGTCATGTCACAACTTGGCCTGGTTTTCCTAGTTAGGACATCATTATGGCTCGGCCTTCCCTACCAGGACTAATACACTAGTCGAAACACGCCACTACATTATCCGTGTCATGATTTCCAGTCACCTTGTATTCCGATTTCTAACCATGACTAAAATCATCTACCGTAATAATTAATTATTTATAAAATCCTAAAAATCATCATTTCAATAAAATAAATAATAAAAATATTTCAGAATTTCCGGGAAGGGAAGCTACAAATCTACCCACCTTAAAAATAATTTCGTCCTCGAAATTCTAATTCATAACTATTCCTAAAAAAATCAAAGTCTACTATTACCTTAATTTCCTCAATTTAATTCCTTAAAATATTTTATAACCTTCTCTAGCCATTTTTTAACTCTGAATACTTGAGGACTTCTACCCACCTTTGGTTACACTACTCCTCAAACTAAAATATTATAATCTTCTAACTAGTTGCTAACAATCCTACCAACAGATATCTTTTGCACATGGCATCTATAATCCTCTCCTATCTATCAAGCAACCCAAAATTTTACAAGCAATCAAATTTACACAAATAGCTAAGAAATATTGATAAATTCTAATAAACATGACCATTCGTCGCTCTGAAATAAAAAGGACAGAAAGATAAGGAAGAATAATCGAGAGCAAATATAAAGTTTCAAGGGCGGTAAAGAGTATCCAATGATGCAGATAGAGAGAAGGTTTATGAACCATTGACTTATTTGCTAGATCGGGCTACTCTAGTCTAGTCACTTGCTACATCGAAGAACCCTTCGTTTCTTAGAGGGCTTGCAATCCGTGCAATACAGAAGTTCCATTCTCGACATTAATCTAAACAAGGTTCTATAATAGAACAGAATTTGAGAAATCAAGATTGTGATCTTTTTCGTGGTTATTTAAACACACGAGCAAAGAATATAAATACAATACAAGATCGTATCTCGACTTCCAGGTAGATGGAATAAGGGTTAGGAATGACTTCACATTCTAAGAGATGGAGACTACATAATAGGTATAGGGACCCATTTCAACTAGTTCGGTTTTATAGTCCAAATATGGTGGTATGTACGGATGGGTTTTACTGGGTCTTAATGGGTTCCCTATCCGGACATCACTCGTTGGTTGTATGAACCTTGGATTTCAATCTATATTGACTGGACAAGATCCCAAGATAAAACTATTTCTACTATGTTATGGTGACCTGGAATAGGTTTCAATCCAAGTGGTTGAGCTAGTTGCCAGTCAGGTTGGTTAGCTAGGTTCCTAAAGCCCAAATTGTGCCTTCAGTGACTTTTGTGTTTAAGTAGCACATGAGGCCTCAATTGGATGGCACACTAGTGGCATGTACGCGGTGGCCTTCGAGTAGATCACAACCATATATTGGGTCGAAGGAATTGAGTCGAGGTTGAGGCTCTAATGGAAGTCGGAGAGTATACCGGTATTATGGTAAGGGTTATAGCTAGTCCTTTTGACCTGAAAGTCGTACCATAAAAATAGAGTATAAGGGGACGTGTTTGAGTGGGAAATGATATACCTAGATGAAGGTGGACTCGTCTAAATCTTGTATATGTAATTTGTTGGAAGGTAACAGCTGGTCTCGTGCTCCGAATATTAATGGCACGCCCAGGGACACAAAATGATCTAAATAGAAGTGGGAGTCCATGGGGCACTAATTATTATCCTACTGGAAATTATTGTAATCAATCGGTAATCCTCGTATATCCCAAAAATTTAGAAGGCTTACAGTCTGCTCACCTTAGAAGCTAGGACATGGTTTTAGAGATAGTGAGGTTAGAAGGATTCCAAAGTCCGAATATTGTACCTCGACTCTTGTTAATAAAGAATAAGGCACGGCGTAACGGGATACGGTAGATATAAGTCAAGTCAAGATTTGTTCCTCAATAAATGGAAAACGAGTGTGTACATTGACTCACGGTCGATATAATAGAATGATCTACTCGTCCATAGTATACAAGAGTCATCGACGGGGCAACCAACTCTAAGACACATCATATAAAAGATTTCTAACAACTGAGTCGTGAATTTTCATTTGCGTCAAGCCTGCCAGACTATTGTCACAAGAGTTGTAGTGGTATGGGCTGTAGTGATCATGTATTGCTGTTGATAACTGGTAGGTCATAATGTGACAGGGTATTTAAACTATGGTATTGGCTAAGCCAGTGACTGTGGTGTTCCAATACTGGTTGGGTCTTAATGATAAAATGTACATAACTAGGGTAATGTTTGTTGGAAACCAATCTCGAGATGGGTGTCTACCATAGTCATGGTAAATGATTGTCCTTACCTTTGTCTATTCATCGCATGACTAAACTGTGGGCTTTGTTCGAGGAAGGTTGGGTTTAGGCTTAAGGGCGGTTAGTTAATGCAAACTTCAAACAAATAACTAGAGGTTCACAACAATTGGTCGCTTGAGAATAGTTAGTCTCCTAGGTTGGCATTTTGACTAAGGGTAAAACTTTAATCATTCTCAAATTCAGATGGCTAGAAGGTCCCAATAGTAGTTTGAGGGTCGAGAGGAGAACAAGTAACTCAAAGCAAGGTTCTAGTCACATGGCTGGCCGATGGTAGCTATACTTGTGCATACAACTATCATAGCCATGGGGATACTCTGTATCTATCTACCAATTACGAGCTTTCGTCTTTCCAAATCAGTGAAAGACAAAAACAATAAAGAGTTCAAGAATGATGTCACTGAATACAATTACGTGATTCAAAGGCGAATGTATAATTCAAGAGGAATTATCAATACAGTCGCGGATGGGATCCTAGAGATATCTATATCTCAATCCACGTAGGTTAATCAGAAGGAGAGCGAATCGGGTGCATTACGGTTGATCAGACCGTAATACATCGATTCTGATTAGACAATATGTTAGTGGGCGTCCCCAATAAACATGTCTTGAATCAAGCTCAATAAAAGAGTAAGCTTGCAAAATTAGGCTGTAATAGCAGTGTTGGTCAAGATAGTCAAAATACCAGCATGCGAGATTTTTGAAAGGAGGCACAAGTAGTTCAAGTTCTGAGAGAATTAAAACCTTACCTGGTGTTCTTGCTCATACAGTCTTCCTGCTATCTTCTATTCCATAAGGCCTTGGTCGACTAGTGGGTTATGGACCCCTGAATTCTATATTCTAGGTAAACCTATTAATGTCAGTCAATTACCTCGTCAATTGATCACAAGGACCACGGAAGGCTAGGTTGGGAGACAAGCTACCGAACTTACAGAACTTTTACTAGTATTGGCTTTGGATCCTATGGGACGTACATGGCATTTTTCTATCCTCTATAGTATCTTAAACTTGTAATCACGTCTGAAGTCATTTTACCGAGGCTTATGCCTCGCCCGTATAATCTAGCGGTGGTAAGCCCTTGGTTCCGTAATTCAGATGTGATATGCTATCAGATACTCTACCTTATATTGACACGAGTTCTAAAGGGATCCACGAAGATATAGTTTTAGCAATGTCCCATAACCTATGATTCCTCAAAATAATTTCAACTCTATGGGTCGTGCCTTGCCAATATGCTGCTGTCTAGCCATCGCAGTCGTTAAAATTATTCCAACTATATCCCTAAGAACTTCAAGGAGCTGCTAGAGTCGAGGTACTAGTTGACTATGATAGAAAGTGTAAACATCTGCCTATAAGTCTCAATCCTTAAAGTAAAAGATTGATCGGGGGAAATAACTGAAGACAAGGGAAGTAGGAATTATCATAATCTTTATCTCATATATATTTTAAATGGTTGAGGGAAAACTTTGAATCAAATCTAACTCGAGATTCGTATATGAATAGTAGAATCAGAAATTATAAACCAGTTCCTTACAACAAAATAGAATTTAAAATAGGCGATTCTAACTCATGATGTGATGTTTATATCTAATAGAGCAAACAAAAATTGAACAGGTTATCAAGATTAAAGCCTTAATTCTAGGAAAATATAACTTACCAAGTGAATAGTATATCCACATTGGATCATATCGTCACATCAAAAGTAATAGTGTATCTAAAGATATCTGACAAGCTATCTAAATTTAATAATTCTCTATCTAGATTGCCTGGCCTATCTGACAACCTTAACTACCCAACGGTCAATTTGAACAAGGAACTCCTAGTCCTAGTCATTCTCTTAAATCAATTTAACCCTAAGTTGTGAATGAGCATTTCCGAGTCGCAGGCTCGCAGTAGTACGACAAATATGGTACTACCACGAGTTCGCACAATTTACGAAAACTGACCTGCATGGGCTACCACAAAAATTTGTCACGACCCGCACCCGCTTTTCGGATACGAGACGTTTCCAAGCCAGCCAACGCCGCAGAGTCGGCGGTAGAACGCTGTCACGGCCAAAATGCTCAAAATCGCAAAAAGAATAACATTTATTGCTCATTCACATTTCTAAGCTTTATTACAACATTTACAACATTTATATTTAAAGAAAATACAAAGTTCTTACAATTAATGCAAATGATCACTTCTATCTAATTTTTAGGTTTCTGTCTGCAAGTACACCTGTATCTCCCAAAGCTAAGTGAAGCCACAGCTAACCTGAAAAATTTTGGATTCCAGTCAGGAATGGAACAAGTACACAACCCGACGGCAATGCAAAAACACAATAGAATTAACAAGACATGAAAATAACATATGAGAGATGAAAATACAACTATCTACGTGATTTGAAATATCCTTTTCGATATGTGAACGGCTAAGGGGTTAATACGGCACCCTGCACGTGTCGTGTGCAGCTGCTATCAGTCAAGATTAGACATATTGGGATGTGTAAGAGGTAGTTCACATGTCTACTAAGATATTTTCCCGTCCAGCTAGTACTCATGGAATCAGTTCGCAAGCATGGTAATCATGAAAATGACAGTCAATTATGTATAATAACTCCATGATACTAATCTTCGTGTGACGAGCGTGTCAACAAGTAGCAAGACATATGTATAAACATAAAATGAAAAGACTACTATGAATCGAAAGCAATCAGAAAGTGCACTTGCCTGTGGTCCTTTGATGGTGAAACCGATAGTCCCATTGCGACCAGGATAGTCTAGTTGGCTAGGGTCGACGTGAAGGAGTTCAGGTTTGCAAGAAAATAGAAAATGATCGATTAGCCATGATGGACAAATCTAATCTAAGAGAATTTGATTCAAGGTAAAGGTCGTTCTATTTTAGAGGAACATTTATACATACTTAGAAGAATATTTATAAATTTATTTAGAAATTACTTAAAACATAATAAATATTTGAAATTCATTTTAAGAAAATACTATAGCTTATATCAAATCTATAAAACTTTTTATATACAATCTTTTAATAAAACCCCAAACAGTTAGCCCAAAATAATTATTATCATAAGCTCAATATAAAATATAAGTCCCTGAATTAAACTTTTAATTATATATAACACTTAGCATTTAAGCCCAAATCTATTTTAATATCAGGCCCATGGCTCAACTTGTCACGACCCGATCCCAAATTATTGGGTCAAACCGGATCATGCCCAGCCTGCACCATTGTGAGACGGCGGCAGTAAGCTATTCTATATGCAGGTATTCACAGCAACATCTATACACTTGTCACAACTTGAATATACGAAAATTTTAAAAAACTTTTTATTCAACAACTGAAAAGTACAGCTAAAAATGGAAGAACTGAAATAAAGAACTGAATTCAAATTAACAAACTCCAAAACAATAAAACTAGAAAATTGAAAACAACTAGCTAGGCGGTCGGCTCATCGGCCTCAGGTTCTGCGTCCTCCAAGGGGGACTCTGGCAACTCTACAGGATATAATACCGGGTCATAGTAGCTATTGTACAATAGCTCAGCATCCTCAATGTCACCTAAAAATGTGGATCTCCAGTCAGGAGGGAGCAAGTACGAATATGTATCTCACATTTCAAGTAATAATAGAAAAGTGCAGGCTAAACAGTTGAAACAATATTTTCCAACAATTTGACAATTTAAAACAATGTGATTTGAATGTGTAAACGTCTATGACCGGCTTGGGTTGTACAATAGCGTCCTAGCGACGCGATACGGCTTATCCCCGTGTGTAAGAGGGGTAAGTTCGCACAATTATGCAATATGAGTGGTATTGGTCATAAACGTTACACTATTTCCCCAATATCTCCACAATCAATATCAATCAATATTTGAACCCTAGGAGAGGGTTTCGTGTAGCAATGTGGTTTAAACATGCAGCTTGACAATTACTAAATAAAATACAAGAAAACATAACCGTAACTTGCCTCTGTTGATTGACTGGATCGGGAAAGTCGGTACCGAGGAGGAAGTTAAGTACGTCTCCGAGATCCTACAGTTGAGAATCTTGACTTAGAACCATAATGAAACCATTCTAGGTGTGCTAGTTACAATCTCTAGAAGCAGGCCCTAGTCATGTTTTAAGTTATTAATTAATCTACCGGAAATTGTATAACGTCGCAATCTATTTACATAAATTAATTAATCCTAAGGCGAGCTCTGAGTGCCGCGAACGGTCCAAACAGTAGGCCGAGGCCCTGCACCATAAATACTAAAAGCAGTACCAATTCTAAAATAAATTATAATTAAATTAAAAATTAAAGAGTCTCAGACTTTGTCGTACAATCTCATGTTGCTGGCTTACGCCTCAACGTACAGGAAACCCTGTAGCATTTGCGTTTCGCCGAGGCTTATTTGACCGATGCAGTCGTCGCCTAACAGGGGATGCAACTCACAAAAATCCACGTTTAAAACCAACAAAAACTTGTAAATCATTTTCAAGGACCGGATTTAAAAATAGATTTTTATTTACCAATTTACTAAATTTAATTAAATACTTTTATTTTGAAAACCTTTCCAAAAAATTTGGCAGTATTTCCTCTATAACTGGGACAACCCAATCCTGGGAGGATGCCAATCCGCAACAAAAATAAATATTCTAAACCAGGGATCACTAATTACCAACCCAAAAATGAATATCCAACCCAAAATAATAAGCCACGGCCAAAAATAGAGCATACTAATTAAGATAGAAAACAACCACAGAACCAATCCGAAAATAATCACTAACCCACAGGATATAAACATTAGCCAAGCAAGCTAATTAGAACCAATCCACAGAACTAATCCAAAAATAATCACTAACCCACAGGATATAAACATTAACCAAGCAAGCTAATTAGAACCAGTCCACAGAACCACTTCCGAGCTGAACTAGGAAGAAGTATCCCCTAGCACAACTAGTGAAACCGATCCCCGCATCGGGGTCGGGACCGCGTCATCACAGACTATCTACGGGAGGGACACGGGGACACAAAGTTATACCTCAAATGCTCGACTAGAGCTCTCAGATGAAAATATTTGAAGAATAAAATCCGCGGACAGCGGGAAACCGGCTCGAAAAAGTACTGCGACTCGGGACAGTGCTGGGGGGGAGCCGACAGAGCTCGGGGTCACGCCGGGAAGGCACTGGCCGGCTGCCCGGGGACTCGGGGGTCGCCGGGACGGATCTGGCCGAGGGGATAGCGCTGGCAGGACGGGCACGGCCGACGGAGGTACTGGCCGGACGGGAATGGGGTCGCCGGGGACTGGGATCCGGCCACGGGAGCTGGCGCGCGGCTAGGGCACGGCGGGAGTGCTGGCCGGACGGGGTCTGGCCGGCGCGGGAGATACTGGCCAGCGCGGGAGACGGCCGGCGGGGCTCGGCTGGACGGGGTACGGCCTCGGGGGAGTGCGCGGGCTGGATCTGGCCGGAGGAAGTCGACGGGAGGGCCGCTGGGGCGCGGCGCTCGGTGTGGAGGCGGGCGGAGCGCCGAGGAGTTGTGTCGGGTGTCGCCAGGCTGGTCGCGGACGTGGCATGGGAGAGGTTTGGGCAGAGCTTGGAAGAGTTCTGATTGTTATGGAAGTGGTGGTGGTGAGTTTGGTTAATAAGAAATATGAGGAAAAGAAATATAGGGAGATGAGTGTTTACATGAGAGAGGAGTGAGGAGAACGTGGGGGGAGTGGCCTGGTCGTGGGGAGACCAGGTCAGGTCGTGGGTAGGGGAAATTTTTAGTTTTTTTTAATAATAATAATAGTTATTAAACCAGCCATAGGTATACACTACTAAAATCTGCTCAATTGGCGAGGTATATTTAGCGACGTTAGATTAACGTCGCTAAATTGTGTACATTAGCAACGTTTTACATAAACGTCGCTCATAGTCGCTACTAGCGACGACCTAAGCGACGTAACAACGACGTACATTAAGCACATGACCCAGTCATCGCGAAACGTCGCTGGGACATCGCTAGTAGCGACGCATTTAGCGACGGTAGTTTAAGCGTCGCTAAATTCTAATTATATCTCCGCCCCAGCGTTTTATTTCCTCCTATTTTCCTCTCTCACCCCGGCGCTCTCACTCTCTTCGGCGGTGACTCTCACTCTTTTCGACGACGACTCTCACTCTCTCCGGCGACTCTCCTCCCTCTCTGGTACGTGACTCTCCCCCTCCCTCTCTCTCTCTCTACGTCTGTTTTGGTTGTTGGTGGTTTAGGGGGGCGCGGGTGGCTCGGAGAGAGGTGCATGGGGGATACGGGTGGTTGGGGGTGAGTGGGGGTGGCTGGGGGGTGGGACAGGGGGGAACAGGACGGCTGGGGGAGGGGAGCTAGGGTTAGGGTTCGGGTTAAGGTTCATTTCCCATTCGGCGCTCTCACTCTCTCCGGCGCTGTCACTCTCTCCGGCGACTCTCCTCCCCCCCTCCGGCGCTCTCACTCTCTCTCCCCCCTCCGATGCTCTCACTCTTTCCGGCGCTGTCACTCTCTCCGGCGACTCTCCTCCCTCTCCGGTACGTGGTACTCTTTCCCTCCCTCTCTCTCACTCTCTCTGGCGCTCTCACTCTCTCCGGACGAGGGCGGCTGGGGGAGGGAAGCTAGGATTAGGGTTCGGGTTAGGGCTAGGGGTGGTATAGGGGGTGGCTTGGTCAGGGGTACCGATAGTGCCGAAAAATCTGATAATTTAGTAATAATTATTTATTTTTCGACACCAAAAAATATGATACTACGATTCGAACGCACCGATAGTGCCGATATTTGTAACAAGTAGTTTTGTTGTTTGGTTAATTGGTAACATGGTGATTGGGACATATAGTCCCTGCAGCCATTCGACTGGCGAGGCAGAAACTATGGTACGACATGGTGATCAGGACATAGTCCATGCAGCCATTCAACTGGCGAGGCAGAAACTATGTAGCCGTAGATAAAGTTGACTGTCCTGCGACCCTCATCCCTCGGCAATGATGATACAACAACCTATCACTATATCTTATATAGTAGTAGATGACGTTTTAGTATTACATTATGTGAGTTCATCTTGATTCTGTTACATTCTTCAGATACTACATACAAGGATAAGAACGTATACTACACCATATGTACAGAACATAGATGATTCACACTAATGTATGCTAGAATAAATTTTGGGTTACATTCTGAGCCATCCGTTCTCACACTTAAAACACATGAATTAGGACAACCAACCAGAGAGGATACTCTGAGAGATCCATCTGAGTAGGACGTATACCCTGAGAGATCACCTTTACAAAAATGATATCAGTAGTGGGATTGAGTGTTGGAGGAGATATTATCAGAGTGTACGTCCTACTCAGATGGGTCTCTCACCGTTACTATTTTTTTTCTGACAGCATGGTAGATGTGTTCCGTCAACAGATTCTTGCTCTGAGCCAAAACTTTGCCCCGGAGCTCAATTGGACATCCTTCGTGTAGAGCTCGAGCGAGAGGTTCCTAACAGCATGGTGGTCTCCTTTGTCAAAGGATTCTTGCTCGTCCTACAACCTTTGTGGGATGAGCACGAATCCTTTGACAAAGGAGACCACCATGCTGTCAGGATTTCACTCGAGCTCTACACGAAGGATGTCCAATTAAGCTCCGGGATAAAGTTTTGGCTCAGAGTAAGAATCTGTTGACGGAGCACATCTACCATGCTGTCAAAAAAAAATAGTAACGGTGAGAGACCCATCTGAGTAGGACGTACACTCTGATAATATCTCCTCCGACACTCAATCCCACTACTGATATCATTCTTGTAAAGGTGATCTCTCAGAGTATACGTCCTACTCAAGGATGTCCACTCGAGCTCTGGGGCAAAGGATTGATTCAGAGCAGATTTCTGGACAGAGATGACGAAGAAGATGGCTGTTAAAGCTTATGTAAGTTTTCTAATTCTTTATACGTATTACATTTTTATCATTTTGTATTACTGATACTCTGAGTAATACGGAATGGTCCGATATATACCGATACTCTGAGTATCATACCATTCCTATGTGTATCGGTATCGCAATCACAATACCGATACTCGAGTATCGCATTGATACTTAAGTATCACATTTATTTTCAATTACTGTATTTCAGTTCTAGTTAGTTTTATGTGATTCTCTGATAGTTCTCTCATTCATTTTCAACCGTTCTCCTCTGTGAATATTGATTTTACCAGATGGCATCCATGACCCGAGGAGCGGTACGTCATTTGAGGGAAACAGTGAATGCTGAGATGGCTCCTCCTACTGTTAAGGAGGAAGTGGCACCGGTAGCTAGTGAGACCGGGAGTTCTATTCATCCAGTACCAGTAGCTAGTGAGACCGGAGTTCTATTGATGCAACACTTGCAAGGGACTACATCCATCCAAACGCCGTCGATCCCACTTTTTTGAGGTGGTTGCATGATCGTATCACTGAGCGTTTGCGTGAGCTGTGTGCTTCTCATTAGCTATTAGTACTTATTTGTATTGGACTATTTGTATTGTGGGTTGTTTTTGTATTAGACTATTTGTATTGGACTACATATATGAATTAGTATTGTGTCAATCTTTGGATTGTATTGGACTACGTCAGGACATAGTCCCTGCAGCCATTCGACTGGCGAGACAGAAACTATGTAGCCGTAGATAAAGTTGACTGTCCTTCGACCCTCATCCCTCGACAATGATGATACGACAACCTATCACTATATCTTATATATTAGTAGATGATGTTTTAGTATTACATTATGTGAGTTCATTCTTAATTCTGTTACATTCTTCAGATACTACATACTAGATTCGATAAGAACATATACTACACCATATGTATAGAACATAGATGATTCACACTAATGTATGCTATAATGTGTTGTGTTCTGAGCCATCCGTTCTCACACTTAAAACACATATGAATTAGAACTGTGTGTCAATCTTTGTTTTTGTATTTTCGGCGAAGCCAGGGATTAGATTCTGTATTTTGTATTTTTGATTCTGTATTTTGGCTCCAGCTCCAGCTCCATTTGCATAAATCTACGGTACGACATGGTGATCAGGACATAGTCTATGCAGCCATTCGACTGGCGAGGCAGACTATGTAGCCGTAGATAAAGTTGACTGTCCTTCGACCCTCATCCCTCGGCAATGATGATACGACAACCTATCACTATATCTTATATAGTAGTAGATGACGTTTTAGTATTACATTATGTGAGTTCATCTTGATTCTGTTACATTCTTCAGATACTACATACTAGATTCGATAAGAACGTATACTACACCATATGTACAGAACATAGATGATTCACACTAATGTATGCTAGAATGAATTTTGGGTTGTGTTCTGAGCCATCCGTTCTCACAACAGGAAGGATCAGTGCTTTTTAGTTCTCTTCCATCCATCCATTCCTCCGTTCTGATCAAGCCTCTTCCTTCTCCTCTAATCCACCATGGCTCTGGACCCATCTGCTCCTCCCTACTTTCCTTCTTCTTATTTGACTCTCTCAGCCACATATGATATCCAGCTTAAGTGTAGAGACGGGGGGAGCGAGGAAGCAGCACAGCCGACGGCATGACCTGGAGGAAGTACATACAACATCCATTCCTCCTACATAGAAGAAAAGAGTTGGAAGGATTATGTCAAAGCACACGGCTTAGAAAATTATGACATGTTGGTCTTCCGACACCGCGATAACGTGATATTCACATTAAGGGTCTTTGACAAGGTGACATGTTATGAAAAGATATATCCTTATAGTTCTCCTACGGATGTTGAAGAAAACCTATGTACTTTCTCCAGGTCATGCCGCCGGCTGTGCTACTTCTCCGGCCTCCTATTCCTGCCCACTTCTTCTCCCCCGCCTCTACACTTGAGCTGGATATCATATATGGCTGAGAGAGTCAAATAAGAAGAAGGGAAGTAGGGAGGAGCAGATGGGTCCAGAGCTATGGTGGATTAGAGGAGAAAGGAAGAGGCTTGATCAAAACGGAGGAATGGATGGATGGAAGAGAACTAGAAAGCACTGATCCTTCCTTCAGTTTTTTCGTTGAGGATACTGAGTTTGTACGTATTTGCGGATATTGATTTGGTTTTATTATATATTGACATTGTTCGTTGCGGATAGAATTTTTTCTCTATATTTTTTGTATATTCTGGAATGTATTGTGCGTGCTGGTATTGAGTGTTCCACCGAGGGCGTCGACGAAACCAGGGATTGGATTTTGTATTTTGTATTCTTTATTTTGGCTCAGGCTCCAGCTCTATTTGCATTAATCTACGGTACGACATGGTGATCAGGACATAGTCCCTGCAGCCATTCGACTGGCGAGACAGAAATTATGTAGTCGTAGATATATAAAGTTGACTGTCCTCCGACCCTCATCCCTCGGTAATGATGATACGACAACCTATCACTATATCTTATATAGTAGTAGATGATGTCTTAGTATTACATTATGTGAGTTCATCTTGATTCTGTTACATTCTTCAGATACTAGATACGATAAGAACATATACTACACCATATGTACAGAACATAATGATCCACACTAATGTATGCTAGAATAAATTTGGGTTGTGTTCTGAGCCATCCCACACTTAAATAGATATGAATTAGTACTGTGAGAGCGCCGGAGAGAGTGAGAGCGTCAGAGGGGGGAGGGAGAGAGAGTGAGAGAGTAAAATGGAGGGAAATGAATTGGTGGGGGAACCCAGGGATTAGATTCTGTATTTTGTATTTTGGATTCTGTATTTTGGCTCCAGCTCCAGGACATAGTCCCTGCAGCCATTCGACTAGCGAGGCAGAAACTATGGTACGACATGGTGATCAGGACATAGTCCCTGCAACCATTCGACTGGCGAGGCAGAAACTATGTAGCCGTAGATAAAGTTGACTGTCCTGTGACCCTCATCCCTCGGCAATGATGATACGACAACCTATCACTATATCTTATATAGTAGTAGATGATGTCTTAGCATTACATTATGTGAGTTCATCTTGATTCTGTTACATTCTTCAGATACTAGATACTAGATTCGATAAGAACGTATACTACACCATATGTACAGAACATAGATGATTCACACTAATGTGCTAGAATGAATTTTGGGTTATGTTCTGAGCCATTCGTTCTCACACTTAAAACACATATGAATTAGAACTGTGTGTCAATCTTTGTTTTTGTATTTTCGACGAACCCATGGATTAGATTCTGTATTTTGTATTTTTACTTTGTACGTATTTGGAGATATTCAGTTTTTTCATTGAGGATACTGAGTTTGTACGTATTTGCGGATATTGATTTGGTTGTGTTGAGGATATTACATATTAACATTGTTCGTTGCGGATAATATTTTTTCTTTATATTTTTTGTATATTCTGGAATGTATGGTGCGTGCCGGTGTTGAGTGTTCCACCGAGGGCGAACCCAGGGATTGGATTCTGTATTCTGTATTTTGTATTCTGTTTGTATTTTGGCTCAGGCTCCAGCTCCAGCATCATTTGCTTTCTGGAACCTATATTTTTTTTAATTAGCGACATTTTTATCGACGTTAGTATTCGTCGCTACATATTAGCGACGTCAAAAAATGTCAAAAGCGTCGCTAAATTCTGACGTGGCAACACGTGGCACCAAATCTGATGTCAGCTCGTCATCGCCAAAACGTCGCAAACTGTCGCTAAACGGCGACCACGTGCTAACATCGCCTTTTATGTCGCTGATTAGCGTCAAATAACAAACGTCGTAAATAACGCCGCTAATTAGCGACGTCATTGACGTCGCGAAATAGCGTCGCCCCAGCGACGTTTTGCGACATTTTCTCGTTTAGCGACACGTGTTTTTCCTTCGTTCCTGAAACGTCGTCCTAAACGTCGCTAAATTGATTTTAGCGACATTTTTTGCTGAGATTAGCGACGTATTTAGACGTCGCTAATCTGACAAATTTTTGTAGTGATATGTGAATATATATATAGATGTAATTCCAGGTTTTTAAAGGGGGAAACAAGGGTGGGTTCGGAAAATGGGGTCTGGTTCGAGTTCGGGGTCGGTGTCCGGACTCGGGGTTGGACTCCGTGCACGGGATCGAGGACAGGCCACAATCAAAATTCAATGATTAATTTTAAAAATAATATTTTCCTGATCCGACTAATAATAATAATAATAATAATAAAACTCTAACTGGGAATCCAGGACTATGCTGACAAAACAAAATCTGACAAATATCCCAAAAATGCAATAATTCCAAATTTATCCAAAAATTCCAAAAAATCAGGTTGCGGGTTTTACACAACTTAAAATCCAAAAGACTAATTCATTAGTCTAACATCTAAGACCCAAAACACATTGTTCTAATATTATTTCCCTCTTCTTTTCTTTATTTCCTCGGCTCTATTGGGCCCAAACCAATCTTACTTAACAGCACCTATTGCTGTTACTTGTAAAGAGAGGGAAGACCACAATTGAGAGGGAGAGAAAGAACGAGATGGAGAACTCACCGGAGGAGAAAGCGCTAGGTCGGGGCTGCGCTCGCTGGTGGGGTTGCCGAGCCGGGGCGCGAGAGTGTCGTTATACGGGAGTGGCTGCACTTAGGGCGGGGTCTCTGGCGTTGGACGCGGCGCATAGCTCGGTGGAGCCTCGCCATGAGTACGATGCTCGCGGCGCTTGATGTCAGCGGGGTTCGAGCGCAGCGCATAGCTCCAGTCGCCGTCGGCGGGGCTGGAAACTCCCGACGGAGAATGCTCGGGCGACGGAGGAACAGCACTGCACGGCTGGATCTGACAGGCGCTGCGACGCATTCGCTCCGAAGGCTGGTCTGGTCGACTGGTGGACGGCAGCCGGCGAGATGATACCGAGGTCATCGGCATGGCTTGGTACAGATGGCGGCGTGAGCGCGGAGTAGAAAAGCACCGGCGGTTTGAGAGGACGCCTGGGATCGACGGGGTCGAAACGAGGTTAGGATTTGGGTTTTTGATTATTTTATAGGCGATTGTTGCTGTGGGTGTCGATGAAATTGGTGATGGTGACGGTGGTTGTAATGGCGGTACAGAGTAGGGCGGTTTAGGGTTGTAGAAAACTGTAGAATATATATAAGAGTTACCTGTTGAATGGATGGGCCAAATGTGTAGGCCGGGTGTGACATGTGTTTAGGAGTTAGGAGCTTGCTTGGGGATTAAAGGAAAGTGGCCGGGTTTGTTTCTCAACTAGGCTTGGGTTTAGATGTAATGGTTTGAGCTAGGTAGCAAAGTGCACATTGAAGGAAGGTGCTGATAACTTGTGTTTGGATGGGTAAGGGCTGAGGTCGGTTGGGCTTGGCCTGGCTTTTGGTTTTTCCCTCTATTTGTTTTATATAATAATAACTATATATTATATATATATATATATAAATTATAGATATATATAGATATATACCCCGTATTACATATCATAAATACTCTGCTAACCAAAAATATTAATATTATATAATATATATATATATATATAATATATATATATATATATATTATATCTATATATATATATATATATCTTATATATATATATATTATTCGAGCGTAAGGCTCCAACGTAAATATGTATCTATAATTAATATTTATTTACCCATAACAGATATACATATATATACCCCGTATATACATATTAATAATACTCTGCTAACCAAAAATATTAATATATTTATATTTATATTTATATATATATATATATATATATATATTATATATATATTATATATATATATATATATATATATTATATTTCGAGCGTAAGGCTCCAACGTAAAATATGTATCTATAATTAATATTTATTTACCCATAACAGAATGGCTCATAATAACTATATTTCTTTTGCTAATGAATAATCAAATAAACGAATGTTATTGACATTATTTACGAAAAATTACTATAATAACCATGTAATAATAATAATACCAATACCACTAAAATAACCAAAATGTCTTGGTGAACATATCTGGCCCTAAAAAATTGTACCAATATTCTAAAACTCTATTTAAATATTAATAATACCCATTTTGTATGAATATCCAAATATTTAGAAATATTATTAAGTCCACCAAAAAGTTAGGAAATATTGTACACACCTAAAAGTATGTCTACATGGCCGTCATTGGTCTCACTACAGGGCTATATGGGCTTGGGTCTGGTTTGGGTCAAGTCCATACTAGCTAGGTACAATCGAGTCTTCTACAAGTCAATAATCTTAATAGTAAGTAATTAAACTATTTATAATGGTCATGTCATAACTTGGCTTGGTTTTCCTAGTTAGGACATCATTATGGCTCGGTCTTTCCTACCAGGACTAATACACTAGTCGATGCACAACACTGCATTATCCGTGCCATGATTTCCAGTCACCTTGTACTCTGATTTATAACCATGACTAAAATCATCTACCGTAATAATTAATTATTTATAAAATCCTAAAAATTATCATTTTAATAAATAAAAATAAAAATATTTCAGAATTTCCGGACAGGGAAGCTACAGTTAAGTTAACTGCTCGCGCAAATGGATGAAGCAGAACCTGGCGTGCAAAGTATTACACAAATCAGTGTATTTTATACTGTGCGCCAATCAATAACTGCCTGACAGTTATCCAAACTCTATAAATAGAGTTTCAAAATCACTTCTCAAGGCATCATTAATGATCATTGTCTTCTGACGAAAATTCTCGGCACTTCTCTATCGCTTTCGCAGCACGTTCAAGAGCTTTTCCTCTCCACATTGCATCTCTAAGGGATAAAGTGATCGTCTCCTGATCAGATTTCTATAGTTGTACTTCTCCATAATTAAATTGTACTTGTACTTTCTTTCTTAGTTTGAAGTTAAGTTTTCTTCAAAAAAATTTGTTTTTGCAAACAATGTTGTCTCAAATATGTTCATGGCCTTCGGGTCGTTCATTTAATGAACATTGAGTTGGGGTATTGTGCCAATGAAAACAGAGATGGATGAATTGAATGTTGAGATGATGCGATAGCTGAGTTTCAGACTCAAACTATGTTTGGTTGTATGAATTAGAAGCGTATTGCATGGTCAATAGATTTGAGTATATAGCCCGTGCACGAGTGTTGACAATCCCTCGAACCAGATCACGGGGTACCGGGACCTTTCGGCCTGGGAGGGATCGGATAAATATTGTTGGTGCACATCTTTTGAGACGATTACCGACCGGCTACTGATGTAATAAGCCACAATGTTGGTAAATTCGACGTCCTCGGTTATTGGGATAACAACCGGTACAGGGAGGACGCCGAGTTACCCAATTTGAGATAAGATAATTTTAGTCCATTCTGGCTCGAAAATGCTAGTGACCTTCATATATAGGGGCCGTGGGCTGAATTGTGCAGGTACACAAATCCTGTACAAAGATCACTTTTAACATGACATGAAAGATGGTAGGCGTATTCACCTTGCATCGGTACAAAGGTAAGTTCGTCGATGTTGGTAATAGCCGCCATGAAACAACACAAGATATATATATATATATATATATATATATATATATATATATATATATTATATATATATATATATATATATTATATGAACGGATCAAAAGCCCCCCCTTAGAAACCCCCTAAAAAAACCCCTCACTCTCGGCCGTAATTTAATGTTAATATTAATGTTAATATTAACATTAATATTAATGTTAATATTAATGTTAATGTTAATATAATTTTTATTTTTATGTTAATATTAATGTTAATGTTAATGTTAATATTAATTTTAATGTTAATTTTAGTATTTAATGTTAATATTAACATTAATATTAATATTAAATTACGGTCGAGTGTGAGGGGGGGTTTTAGGGGTTTTCTAAAGAGGGTTTTTGACCCGCTTCATATATATATATATATATTATATATATATATATATATAATAGATTATATATATATATGTTGCTTGATTGCTTATGCGAATCAAAGATAACATGTTTACCGTGCGTACATGCTTTACTGTCGATCCTAAGACAATGATAGAAAGATCACGAATTAAGTTGATTGATTTATAAGTTTACTTAATGTCAGTTTGGACGAGTGGGCCGGTCTTATTAGTATGTAAGAGGATTAGTACTGGTCCTCCACTAGATTGCTCGTAGGATGCAGAGAATGGTTTGCTCGCGGTGCAGCTTTGCTTGGACGCATCGAGACATGGAATGCCTTAACATTTTGAGACGTGTGACCATATTGACTCTCGGACTTGCAACATGATGATGCGGTCAAGATGTAGAAGATATGATGTATGGAACGTTGAAATTCTTTGTGGGCTAGAGAGATCATGAGTGTTGTAAGCCAATCTGGCATATTCATTTGGGCTATTCATGAAAGCCTTTGTAATTCTGCTGTATATTCAATAAAGAGAATTGTTTCGTATACTCTGAGTTACTCCAATATGACTGTTTTCTTTCACTGCTAAATTTTGTGATTTAAGATAACCATTCAAAGAAGTTTTATTATTGCCAGTGTTCTAAAAATCGGCCTAGACGGTGCCTAGGCGCTAGGCGCCGCCTGCCGCACCGAAAACCCCCAAATCGGTCACCTAGGCGCCAGTTCGGCCCTAGGCGGGCCTGTTCGGCCAAAGCAGAAATTCAAAATTTTGAATTTTGAAATTTCTGAAATTTGAAATTTTAGTTTTTAAAATTCAAAAAAAATTCAGATTCTAAAAAAAAATCATTAAATTTAATAATAAATAAATAAAATTTCAAATTTCAAAAAAATATCAAAAATTTTCAAAAGTCAAAACCCAAAACTTCAAAAAAAAAAAAAAAATTCTGTACGGGCGCCTAGGCGCTAGGCGCCCCTTTGCCGCACCGAATCCGCCTACCGAAATTTACAACACTGATTATTGTCTTGTACGAGTGCAACTCCAGACTCGTACAGCAGCATGTCCCAGGAAGGACGTTCGATTCGGCTGAATCGATGCGATCTCTAAAAAAAAAAAAAAAAAAAAAATCTTATCTAGTTGACACAATAACTAACTAGAGCACTACACAATTAATGTCATTATCAAATAGGGTCTACATTAGAATAAATGAATAAGAGCATTCACAGTGGTAACACTCCAAACCATACTCCAAATCACTTCAAACCATATTCCAATAATTAATTTTGGAGTATTCCCTTCATGTTGGAACACAATGGTATAGTCTAAATAAACACTCCAAATTGATAAGTGGCAACACTCCATTTGTTTTCCTCCTTATTTTACTTTCATAATTGACAAGTGGCAACACTCCAAAAAAAATGAAGGAGAAAAGTAAATATGGTGGGCCCGCAAGTAATATAGCTCAACTAGTGTACTCTCCAAATTTGGAGAGTCTCTCAACTTTCTACCACCATTTTTCAAGTGTGGACAAGAGTCCATTGGAGCTATCAAGTGCTACAAAATTTGGCTAAAGACCAAATATAGCACTTGAAATTAGTCCCACTGTGGATGCTCTAATAAAAGTTGTGTTTGGCCCATTAAAGTTAAAACTTTGTGAAATTATTCATGTCATTTTCTTTAGCACTGGAAATCATTTTAGTAGAATTTTGAATCATTTGTCTTCGTTCTCTTTTAGCATGGTTACGAGTATTTTTCCATTAGCTAAATCTTCTTATCCTACCTTTCGACTCCTATTTTATTTGTACATAATTAACGGAGACTTTACGGACGTATTTGCAACCTCGCAACATGTCTAATCGTATGCTCTTACTTGGTCGTTCCCTTGCTAAGTCATCAAATTAATTTGATCCTTTCCGGCAAAAAGTAGTAGTACCTAAACCCTAGCTGTTGGGAGTTGCTCTAGTACCGTTCTCCACTGAATTAGCTTCCATGTAGCTTACGAATGCACTTTTGGACGGAAATTTGTCACTTTTAATGTCTAGCTATTTGCTGAAGTCTGTATGTATAAACAACAACACAACACAAGCACAAGTGACAAGTGGATCAAACTGACAAGTGGATCAAACCAACATCCGACCATCACAACCTTCCTTGTAAGTTCCTGCCCAAAACAAAACTGACGAAATGGAAATGATTCTTCAATGCGAGACAGATACGCAATTATTCAAGAAGAGAACATGAAAGCAAAATTTGTAGTTCACTCACTTACGAGTGTATAAATAGACACTTACAAGCATTAATGAAACCCACAGCAAACCAATCTGAACTGAAGTTAACTAAACCTAAACCTAAACTTGAGGATGGCCATTCCTCTTGTATTTGCCACTGTTCTACTAGTGCTGCTAGCGCAGCTAAACCCCCTACTTTCCGCGAGTAGGTCAGGAGCCTGTCGCCCCACCGGATTCCTGAAGAGTAACGACGACCGGATCTGCAACCAGGAAAACGACGCGTCCTGCTGCGAGGCCGGGGAGAAGTACCCGCAGTTCGACTGCTCCCCACTCACCAAATCGACCCCGGCCACCATGACCCTCAACAGCTTCAGGAAAGGCGGCGACGGGGGAGGCCAGTCCAAGTGCGACGAGAAGTTCCACGGCGACGGGGAGAACGTGGTGGCGCTGTCCACCGGGTGGTACGACGGAGGGAGCCGCTGCTCGAAGAACATCAGGATCAGCGCCAACGGCAGTCCGTCCTGGCCAAGGTCGTGGACGAGTGCGACTCTGTTCACGGGTGCGACGCCGTCCACGACAACCAGCCTCCGTGCCCCAACAACATCGTGGACGCTTCTCCGGCGGTCTGGAAGGCGCTGAAGATACCCAAGTCGGAAATCGGGCTGTTGAGCATCACGTGGTCGGATGTGTGATTGAATCTAAGGCATCGATATTCAGTTGAATAATTAGTTCTGGTTTTCTAAATCACCAGTAGTTTGATATGCAGAATTATGTATGTGTGGTGTGCTCATTTTATTAATAGTTCAAGTTTGCTTTGCTAAAACTGTATGCTTGCACTACTCAAATTAAATTGAACGGTGCAGTTCCATTCTATGCAGAATTATGTAGAATTATGTATGTGTGGTAAGTTTCTATATTCAGCGGTGCAGTTCCATTCTATGAAGTTGAGTTTCACGAGCGCTAGATTGAGTAGGGCAGCTCCATTCAGCAGGAATGCTCCATGTCAATTAAGGGTATGAGTTCCACGTGGGCTCGATTTCACGACCTTACTGTCTTCCTTGATGTCGTTTGCTTCGGTGAAACTTTTGCAACATTTTCTTCTGCCAATTTTTTGCTGTGTTTGTTTCTGACAATTTTTTGCGGCGTTTGCTTCTGAAAAATTTTTTTGCATCATTTGCTTCTGGGAGATCATGAGCTGCAGGAGGAGGTAGAGGACGAGAAGAAGGGAATTTGGATACATAGGGAGGATTGAGAGGTAGAGGAATTTTAAAGAGAGAGAGAGAGTTTGAATTTGGGGATTGGGGGGGAGGGGGAAGAGCAGCCCCTAGTAATAATGTGCTAACCTGGTTAAAAATTCCACAATACTGGACTAGCCCAGTACTAGACTAACCCTGAGAAACTTTTGTAGTGCACTGATAAATACTCATAAAAAAAGGCTTATTAATTTGATCAAATTTACTTATTATCACAATATCGTAATACATTCAGGGTTCAAGATGAACTTCGGTAGTATGAACAATTTTATGGAACCTCTGCCAAAATTTGTTTCTACAACGGGGTTGAATTTTGATCTTCCGTAATATTTCTTGATTTGTTAATGGGGTTAGGGGACAACGCCCCTTGGCGATGGTTCGACAACCTTGTCAGCGAGTGGTGGTCCTGCTACCCGGTCAGCTAGCAGGGGTCTCGTCGCCCTGTCAACGGAAGAAGTCATCGAAACTTATACAATTTTTTAGTCTGGTTTACTATGGAGTTCTATGACAAACTTCGAAATGGTGGAGTCTTACAGCAAATTGTAAAAATGTCGAGTTCCGAGGGGTAGATCTTTGTTTGACTAGTTTGGTCAGACCTATGTCATTTCATGGAGTTTCTACATTCTGTTGGATAGTGCTCTGCTGGGCTAGAGTTTTGGAGTTCTGTGATTCTGCTAAGTTTCTATCTTCTGCAACATAGTTCCATTCTGTGGAGCAGGGTTTCGCAGGCGCTAGATTCAGTAGGACAGCTCCATTCAGCGGGAATGCTCCATGTCGCGGGTCTGAGTTCCATGGGGGCTCGACTTCGTGACGTTACTGTCTTTCGCAAGGTCGTTTGCTTCTGTGAAAATTTTTCTGCCAAATTTTGGTTGCGTTTGCTTCTGAATTTTTTTCGCATCATTTGCTTCTGGCAAATTTTTGCGGTGTTTGCTTCTAACAAACTTCCCTAGAGACTTTATGGTTAATTTTGCGGGAAATCGCGTTAGTTTTTTATGAACATTTTGTTCCGCGAGAAACAACTTTGTTGCCATGTGTAATGTTCCGCTCTGCACAGTGCATTATGCTAGTCGTTGACTCGAAGACTTAAAGTCAACCTAAAGAAGTATTGATGCAAATCGATGCAAGTACTAAGTTGACCCAAGAGATAAGTTTGTTTCGAATAAGTATTGATTTTAGTTGGTTTCTTGTGCATATTAAGCTTTTACGTTGAATTATAAGAGGTTGACCTTTTGCCTCATTTGCAACGGAGTCCGCAGAAATTCAAAGTATTGCCTCATAACAGGTTGAGGCATAGGCATGCGGTAGGCCGAATCAGTCGGGTAGTACAACGGAACATGGAGTGCTCGGATGGCTAAGTCAAATGAGTTGGTCATTCAACGAAGTTAAAGAAACGAGCCGCATCGACTCGAAGAAATGATAAGGCGAATCGGCTAAGGTAGGAGTACCTTGATATTTCTTTCCTACTCCATCATGCATAATTAAAATGTACCTTTGTATGCTAAAAATCAATCAAATCCACGGCGTGGCTCGAATGAGAGAAAATAGTGCGTATTGGTCACTAAGATAGAAACATTGAGATGAAATGTGCATCAAGTGCACAAGTCGCAAATGAATATCGAAATACCGCAACAACGAGTGCATCGATGTGCAAGCCATAAGAATATTGATAATTGTTGTAGTGCCCCGCTTCGATAGGCAGCAGACCGTAATATGCTTTCCCGAGTCAGATCGATTGAAAACTTAGATGGCCATCTGACTCGATCGTTGAGCTTGGTAAACGATAACACCTTACGGCATCGATCAAATCGATTTAGATGAATGTTACGAGAATCGATCCAACTAATAGAACGGCTTCTGTTAGAATAAGTCCTAGATGCAGCAGGCTGCGTCTCGGCGAGTGAGCTCTAAATAAGAGTTCCTTCGACGGAACCAGACTGTTGTATGATTTTTTTAGAGTTTTTGCCGCATGGTTTTGATGAATGTGTTCCCACGTCGTGTTCTGAATGCATTCTACGAATTTCAAAACTAAGAATTAAAGAAGGAATTCTGATTAAGTGTTGGTGCCAATGCAGGAGCTCGCGTAACTAAGCTTGAACGTTGCAAAGCGCTTCGACTCTCGGCACGATCAAATACTTGGTGGGTGGTTCGGCCCCTTCTTTTCTACTCCTTCTCACAAACAAAATTCTTTTGCCTCGAACTCATTCAAATCGACGATGCTAAGTTAAATGCATGCCAATCCACTAAGTTAAAGAACTCGGAAAAAACGTATCGATTTAGAGTAATCTACTCTGAAAATATAAGTTTCGCACCAAAATGAAAAAGTTTAAGGTTCTAGTAAAAAGATTATGCCTCGGACAATTTGGTGCATACGGGACGCTAAATCGGAAGTACGGCTTTGGAAAAAATGAATCGTTGCATGAGTTGGAAGAAATGATAATGTCGCTCAATACTGTTCACGCTATACAAATCTGTTTGCATATATTAAACTGTTCATGTATTGGCATGTTCGTGGACAGCTTGTGCACAAGTTTGATTTTCCTCGAATCGGTATCCGGGGCATCGTTATCGAATCGACCTAAGGGGAATGAATAATCGTGCTTCGGCACTAATGCATTGCGGGACCGTAAGTCAGACTTGTAACCTAAACTGAACGGGCCGAAATACCGTTGAGATAGTCCCAAGTGGTGTGTAACACCAGTGACCGCACATATAAGATAGTAGTATCACTACAACAAAAAAAACTTTTAATGACGGCTAAAAAGCGTCATTAATGACGAACTATGACGCTTTTTTTTAAAGCAACCGTTATGAAAATGGGTGTTATAAATATTTTTAAAAGCGTTATAAAAAGCTGTCATGAATAGTTTCTATAAAAGTGTTATGAATAGTTAATATATAGTGCACAATTCAGGACATTTTGAAAGCGTTATGAATAGATAATCTGTATAAGCTCAATTGAGAACATTTATAACACTCAATATTACTGAACTCATCACATTTATAACGCTTAATACTGCACATTATATATTACTTTCCAAAAACTTCTCAATTCAATTTAAAACAACAACTTTGAACTATATTCACAAGAAAACATCGAAATATTATATCACTATCTTCATTACATTATCTCAAAATAGGGTATCCAAATACATATATTTACAACTACTACTTAAATGGATCCTCAAAACAAGTAACTTTGGCTTCAACTTGAGCACATCAAAACTGTCAACATCACGTGTAGCAAATCCCACCACTGCAATAATAGTTGCATCTTCATGTGCACCTGAGAAGGAAAATTAATACTAGTTAGCTACAATTCCACCACTGCATCTATAACATGGAACTAGAAACCCCAAACATGGGAACTAGAAATCACATCTTAACCCACATCAGCAATTTGCATATGTCTAAATGATGAATCTCCAAAAGTGTAGTCACAAAGTATGGGAGGCCACAAGATCCTCCAGGAACACACAGATCTAGTTCTTTATTTGGAAACCACAAGGAAAGCACAGATGAATCAATAAAACACTAAAGACCCAGTCTTGCTACCAAGGAAAGAAAATTCTGGAACTGGAGTTCATATAATTGAAAATTATGCAACAGAGTTTACAATTGAATATAACTTTTTTGAAAAAACATAATGAGTTTTCATGTATTTAAATAAACTTATTAAGATAAAAGATATCTGGTATGTTGATAAACTATGGGAAGAGCTTATATTTTCCTTTTTATGCTTTATCTACTTTGCTAACCAAGCTATCATGTTATAACGGTGGATCCTCACAAAAAGATAAGAGAAAAGGCATCACTTGTACAATTGATCTTCTATGTGTTGGGAGGGTGGAGGGATGTCTGTGTATTGTCGGTTAGCTGGTCAGGTCGGCTGTCTGTCTGCTGGTGGTGGTGGCGGGTGGGTGGGTGGGTTGGGGGTGTGATCGACCATATAGACAAATTACTTACAAGTAGCTATACATACAACAGCAATTCTAGGGAAGCTAAGGTATCTTCAGAGAAGGGAATATGCACTTCTTTTCAACGCAAACAAGCTCTAGTGGAAAGGAAACATAGGTTTATTGACAGAAGAAATAAACATAAGAGAGTGTATGTTACTGAAAACACTGAAGTTGAATAAAATTGATTTAAAGACTTAACAATACGAGTTGCGGAAAAGAAAAACCTTTCTGCTAGGATAGAAACTCGAAACAAGTATACAACATAAATTGTCATAGAAAGAAAAGCAGTAAAAACATGGAGAAACTCACTTCCGGAACTACAAGACGAGATATGCTAGCATATAGTAGATCAATGAATATTCCACTAAATTTGAATTTCATCACAGGAACATGGGCATCTGGCACTGGCTGTAGTTCAGTCACTTCTTCTATTTCTACCAGAATATCATGCAAAACAATGAAGAAATCCTCCTGCAGGAACAAGCAAATCATTAAATATCGGATTAGATTTAAGTGTCATAATAAGGCAGCAAATTTAACAAATAGAAAACCTCTCGATTCACATATGAAGGCCCAATGTAAATAGTATCGATGTCGGCCCCGGGACCATGAACCTGATGGAAAATGCAATTCTCATAAATTACTCTCTTTGAAAATAACAAAGCTGGAAGATGATAGCATATATCATATCCAAGTATAAGAAATAGAGATGAAAACACTAAAGGACGTAAAGATGGCACCACGTAGAACACGTGGAGAACTATACATCTGATTAAGAAAAATTAGTAAAAGAGACAAAGAATGGCTCTATGTCAGGTGTAAAGAAGTCCAAGCCTGATATTATGTATGGATCCGAGGAATTACTTAACTCTGAACAAAAATGAACGAAAAAGTTTTAATGGAAATAAAACAAGAAGTAAAATGAAGCAGCATAATTAACAAGTACATATGAAATATGCTGATAAAAACCTCAGGCGTCTTAACCGCCTCATATATTTTGAAAGTCGATTGACTATATCAATTAATTGGCCTAAAAGGCAACATAACCAATCTTTTTTAAAAGCAAACTAGTTACTGCCAAGCAGGTATAAAACTCACAAATCAAGAAAATGGTTAGCACTAGCAACAATGATCCGGAGAGAACGTCCAAACTACACAATTGTAACTGCTGTTTTCAAAATTTAGGGTAAAATGGTCATTTTTGCATTTTTAGGAATTTTAGAAATTTTATTTAATTATATTGTTATTTGAGAATTTTTAGAGTCAGGTTCGAATTTCAGCTCATTCCGACTTGCATCGGGGACCCGGGGTAGCTTAGACTCTGATCGGGACCCAACTAGAACCGACCAACTTGTCATGACCAAACCCAGATAATTATATTTGACTAATCCCATTTGATTTTAGTGGATTAGGGATTAGAATTAGATTTAGAACTTGGAATTTGGAGTTTTCAAGTTACATTTTTGACCCCAACTCAAAACCACTCATCTCTTTGACTTGGAGGGCATTTTGGTAAATCGCCAAATGCCCCAACCCTCTAAATGTGGCCGGCCATCAGCAAACACCCCCTCCCTTCTTCTCATTGCAAGAAAAACTCTCTCTCTCTCTTCCTTTCTCTCATTCTACAAGGCCTTTCTTTCCCCTTTGGATTTTAGGCTCAAAAGTAAGTCAAATCTCTTCTAATTCTCTTCCATACTCTAGATCTCTCCCTAATCATGGTGCTAATCCTTGTTTATCTCTTATTTGTGATTATTTTTATCTAAGTAGAATCTAGCATGGAGGGGTTGGAAGCTTAATTTGGCTCTTGACCTAAAAAGAACCAATTTTGGGGCTTTTCCTTGGGATTCCAACTCCCAAGAGGTAAACCCTAACTCTAACTCTTGTAATTGCTCCTAATTAATATTATTTGTATATTAGAGGATACCCGAGGCATAGGACAACCCATTAGAAGAGGTTTGGAACCCATTGGACTCAATTCGGGACTTTCGGGCTAGGTTTAGTGCCAATTTTGGGAAAATCCTAAATTGACATGTTTGGTGTTACCCCTAGCCTAATTAGACCTAATTAGGTTAGTTTGGGTGAGATGAGGCTAGGTACGTGTCCATATTTGGATACGTGGGATCGTTTTACGAGAAATCATAAAAATAGACTTTTTCGGGATTTTCGGGTTCCAACACACGGGTGACTTTTTCACCGACACTAGAATCGGCAAGCTAGTACTTAGAATAGGTTCTAATCATTATTTAGAACTTGTGGGTAGAGTTTGGGTCGAATCCGGATAAGTTTGGTGTCCGTATCACGCGGTATCGCGAATCGGACACCCCGAAGTCGCCAGAATGGCCATTTGGCCATTCGGGCCTCGTTTCTCATTTTCGCTCGCGTGTGCGAGTTAGATTTGCTTGTGTGGGCACGTGTCTAGGCCCTAGAGGGTAGAATTTCAAAGATTTGGGTATTCGGATAAGATTTTGGGTCGTTTAGGAGTATGTGTGTGTGTGTCCACATATATGTGTGTCCATGTGTGTGAGTGTGAGTGTGTCCATATATATAGATATTCATATGTGTGTGCGTCTATATATATATATATATATATATATATATATATATATATATATATATATCTATATATATAATATATATATATTTTATTTTATATATATATATATATATATATATATATATATATATATATATATATATATATATATATATATTATATATATCTATATATTATATATATATGTATATATATATATTATATATATATATATTATATATATATATATATATATGTGTATGTATATATATATATATATGTG